>MIQA02023847.1:0-22153 GCA_001887855.2 Sclerospora graminicola
AGATAAACTTAGAATAGACTAATTAATTTGTTAATTAATCACTTAAGTATATATATTAAATATATATACTTAAGGCTACGTGTCAGGAAGAAGGTAAGTTTAAGAGTGAATATATTATGAGTGGCTTAGAGTTAATAACTATAATTAAATCTAAACTAATCATACAAACATGTAGTATAAAGCTGGTCTGAATGATATCGTTATCAGTAGATTACTTGTTAGATTCGATCGTTATATCAGAATCTGTTCTTAAGGTGGATTATGACAACTTATTATCCAATATTCACATTTCAGACATTAAGTCTAAAATTGAACTGTGATATTTCTACTTAAATATCACTTATGTAATGGCACCCCGTTACATCACCCCCCACTCAAGCTGGTTGGCCAATAATATAAAGTAATATTGGCTAATCGAATGGTGGCACTTGTTGGTCATAACGATATTTGTTATTAACCTCAAACGACCAAAAGAGAACAAATGGTCGGCAAACGCGGCGGCGCACTTAAGGTCGCTGCCGATACTGCTAAAGCAGCCTCCACCTCTGCATCACGTGCAGAGGTGTCAACATCGAATGCCGACGCTACTAATGTAGCGTCGAAGAGAAAGACAAAGCCGAGAGACCCATTGTCTCTCGTAGTAGACGCTGCGGAAGCAGTGTCTAAGAGAGGGCGGGAAGATGTCGCGAATGCAACATCTTCCATGCCTCCACCTGCCGTAAGGCGGGTGGCTAAGAAGAAGCCCAACGACATCTTCGGAGAGTCATCTGACTCCGAAGAGGGCGAGGACGACACCGTCCCTGTCAACGATTCTAGCGAGCTTAAGCCCGCTAGAATTGCTTCGCCGTTAAGTGATGGCGAAGTGGAGTCTGACGCCGTCGATTACGACAGCGACAACTCCGTCATACGGTGGTATGAGGAGCGTAAAGCTCCTCCTGGTCCTCGTCATTCGCCTGGTCGTAGCGAAGACGACTTTGAGGTGGCAGGTGGTGCTCCACCTGCCAAGAAACAACGCGCAGAAGCGGCTTACGCTGCTTCTGAATCACCATGTTGTACGGAACGCCATGTTCCGTACAAAGTGGGGTTTTGGACCCCAGCATGGACACTTGCGCCCGGAAGTGGTGGGCACACCAAGCGCGATTGTCAATATCCGTTGTTTGACATCAACGCGCTTGATGATTGCGAAGACCTTCGCAATCATCATTTTGATCGCAGTACCGACGATAGACGTCGGTACTTCATCGACCTTTTCTATCAGGCTCGTTATTACACGAACCGGAAAGGGTCGCGCAAGAATAGGGACGATAAAGACGCCCTTACTCAAAGTTGGAATGCCTTTGTTGAAAATTACAACAAAGGTCCCGACGAATACGTGAGCAAAATTCACGTAAACCGCGAGCGCTTCTTAAAGCACTCACGCTCAGGTAAAATGGAGTTTATCCATTTTACTTGCATTAGAGAAGGACTCTCTTGCGGAGTTCCTTCTAACATGAAATGCCCTTGTTGTCCCAAGGGAGCTCCTCGTCTTACTGAAAAGGAGCTAAGAGGGTACCGAGGTTACTCAGTACCCGCTAGTGTAAAGAGCCTCATTGATGCTCTTTATGCATCGGCACCTAGTACCGATGCTTTGCAGCCATCAACACTTAGTGTTGATGTACCACCAGCATCAACACCTAGTGTTGATGCTTCGTTTGAGTTTACGGAAAAGCTTCCTTCTCAAACTCCTGCAGGAAGTCAGGGGCATCCGCCCTTAGCACCTCAATCGGTTCCCAAGAGTCAAACTCTTGGGAATATCCCAACCAGCGTACCAGATACTCGGTACGCTGCCCCTTCTTATAGGAAACCGAGCGCTTCGATAGTAAGCGCTCGAGAATGTAGCGCTTGTTTCCCTGATTATCAATCAGGGGCGGCGGGGGCTGGTAATCCTCTCGGCGTTGTTGTTGCGGAGCATGATTACCAGCTCCGCAAGCTCGAGAGGCACTGTAACGCCTTGAGCGCCGACATGTCTCACTCGATGAAGACATATCGTTGTCATCGAGACGAGATTCGCGACATTCTGAGCGCGCATCTCGTGATGCAGCAGAAGAATGATCTTCTGCTGGTCGAGATTGATCGACTAAAGTCTGAGATGGAATCTCTCCAGACTTCTCACAATCGGTTGGAGACCGATTACAAGTCTCTCTTGGGAGACTTGAAGAAGCACGGCATTCGCCGTGGCGATGCGTCTCGTCCGAAGACGTAGACGATCGGTACGGCTTGAGCCTCCCAACGTAAAACGTTGGATGAAGGCGCATGGCCGCGGGAATGTCTAAAGTATAGGCATTCCCCTTAACACCTTGGACCTTAAAGGGCCCAATGAACTTAGGGAGCAACTTCCGTGTAGGGAAGTTGCTGATTGCATGTGTAGGCAAATTAGTTGTAGATAACATAACTAATTCACCTTTTTGAAAGGAATTTAAATTCTTCCTTCCAGTCTTATCTGCATTTTGCTTCTGCTTGTCAAAAGCGGAAGCAAGTGCATCTTTTACATAGCGTATTACAGCTTGGCGCTGTAATACGAATTCATCTACTGCTTTATTAGCAGTAGATGGGTTGTTTTCATTGTCTGCAGCCATTGCTGCAGACACATACTCCGCGTAAGCAGCTTCCGTATCTGAAGCTGCTTGAGTTTCTACTGTGTTAACAGTAGATGACTCGTCAGTCTCATCGCAAGGTGTGGCTGCATCTTGCGCATCGACTCGCTCAAAATTTGAGCGGGTCCCTCCCCCACTTAGATTTGGCGTACCGCCAAGTAAAGCTGGGGTTCGTGGATGCCTTAAGGCATTCACGTAGAACGGTGTATGCTTTGTGGAAGCATGCACCGAGTTATTTATTGCAAACTCAGTGAGTGGCAGATAGTCACTCCACTGCTCGAAGGCATGCGCGTATGAACGCAGCATGTCTCCGAGAACGCGGTTAACGCGTTCAGTTTGCCCATCCGTTTCCGGATGGTACGCAGTTGACATCTTCAACTGCGTGCCTAATAAGGAGAACGATTCTTGCCAGAAACGTCCTGTGAATCTCGGATCACGATCCGAGACAATGTTTTCAGGCATTCCGTGGAAATGGAATACCGTGTCAACGAATATCCGCGCCATTTGCGCAGCGGTGACATTCGCTGACACTGCAGCAAGATGAACCATCTTGCTGAAGCGGTCCACAAAGACCACTAGTCCTGTCTTCCGGCTGTGATCAGCCGGAAGACCGAAGATGAAGTCCATGGAAATGGACTTCCAACACTCTGTCGGAACCGGCGGAGATTGGAGGGGAGCCTGCGCAGAGTGCGCAAGCTTGACGCGCTGGCATATCTCGCAAGCGCGTACATACTTGCGTACCCATTTATACTCGTTACGCCAGTAGAAACCGCGTGCGAGAGAAGCATACGTCTTCTCTCGACCTTGGTGCCCCGAAATCGGTGCATCATGGTACTCAAACAATATTTGATGTTTGAGATCATCGTCGTTCGGAACGACGATACGACTAACATCATCTTGGTCTGTGCTATAAAGCAACAGACCATCGTGCAATCGATAACGATGCACGCAAGCGCGGAGAAAACTCTGGAAGTTCCTCACGTGTCCGATCAGATGATTAATGAGATAATCAATCAGCAGGCGAGTTTCCTCGTCTGTTTCGTACGCTTTACGTACTTGTCGCACAGGTGACATGGACAGAGCAGTGCAACGTATTGCGTTTGCACTGGTTGCCTCCGTTACAGACGGTTTCGTCTCTTAATCGGGGCGTCGTGATAGCGCATCCGCTATTACGTTCACCTTTCCGGGTTTATATTCTAAAGTTTTGTACTCGTCAAAGAATGACAGCCAACGTGCCATTCTTTGAGAGATGTGTGGTGAATTACGGCCGTGCGTAACAACGCATGGTCCGTGTACACCACAAACGTTCTATCTCCTAAGAGATAGATCCGAAACTTTGCCAGTGCATATTTCATGGCAAGAAGTTTCTTGTCATGCACTGGATAGCTGCGCTCGGCTGGGTGCAACTGACGAGATTGATAAAAGATTACGCAATCACGATCACCCTGATCGCGCTGCGTCAAGGCACATCCGATTGCGAAATCGCTCGCGTCGCAAACGACGTGAAACGGTCGCTCGTTATCGGCTTTAGCCAAGACAGGCGCTTCAGTCAAGCTCCGCTTGACTGCATCAAATGCGTCTTGGCACTGGGTATCCCAGTGCTATTCGACATCTTTCTTCAGTAACTGAGAAAGAGGTCGAATAAGTCCGGCATAATTGCTCGAATATTTATGCAAGTATGTCGCCAACCCAGGAACTTTCGAAGTTCCTTGACATTGTTTGGCGTAGGACATTCAACGATCACCCTGATCTTTTCCGGATCAAGGCGCACCCCGTTCTTGCCCACAGAGCAGCCAAGAACGGGTATCTCAGGTGCACCAAAGGTGCCCTTCTTTAAATTCGCATAGAGCTTTTGCTTACGCATAAGCTCTAACACCTGACGTAGAAGTTTTTTATGAACATCTACATCAGTTTTACAATGTTCAGCCTTACTGTGGATAAACACGTCGTCAAAATAGCTCGGTGCGAATTCTCGCACCGGGTGCAATAGATGCGTGAGGCATCTATTGAAGGTGGCAAGGCATTTCGAAGCCCCTGTGGCATCACAAGCCACTCCTAAAGCATACCGCTTGGGGTGCTTGAAGCCGTGAGAGGGATATCCTCCTCACGCATGAGGATTTGGTAGAAACCATCCCTCAAGTCGAGAGCACTGAAAACGGTGCTCCCGCTCATGCCATCGATGATGACATCCTTCCTCGGTATCGGCGTCTGCGCCGGTACCGTGGCTGCGTTCGGCTTATTAAAAGCATGTACGATTCTCCACCCACCAGTGGATTTCTTAACGCAAAAGGTGGGACTGGAGTGCGGTGAGGTAGACTCCCGCACATGTCCCGCCTTGCGACGAGTTTCAAAGAACTCGTCGATTGCTTTGACTTGGTCACGCGGCAATGGCCATTGCCGCGTGACACAGTACTTCGTGCCTAGTTCCCTTATCTTTAGGGAGCTCACAAGGTACTTCTTCTGGGAATACGTCAGCGTATTCCCAAAGTACCTCGTAGTACGGAGAAGTCGCCTTAAGCGACTCCCAGCTCTGCGCTTCAAAGCGCTGAACTTTGGTTTGCTCATTGGGAACGAGTTCGTTCCCAATGCCTTCTAATTGTAAAGTGGATATTCGTTCACGAATATCCACAACCTCATCAGATGCGACAATGACGCAGATCTGTTCGATCTGATCATTGCGCAAGTTCTTTACGAACTTCTTCCAGCTCAAGGCTGGAAGGGCCATTACCTCTGAAGTTAAGTTCGGAGGGTTGTCAAGTGTGAGAGACTGGGTAGCTAATCCAGTCTCTGTCTGCGTCAAGACGTTGATCGTCTCGATGGACCCAGTTGCGAGATCAGACGCACTCGTCTGATCTGTTGCCTGATCTGTTGCACGGTGATCATCACTCGTGCACAAGGCCTTCTTCTCATGGTGACCACTGTCTACCATGGTGATCGTGCACTCACGACTGCTCTCAGTCGTGAGTTCTTCATTATAGACACGGAAGTCATTTGCTTCCGTGACGGTTTCATTATCTTCACGGTGGGTATTTCCCACCGTGTGAGAATTCTCTATACCACGACCGTCATCGGTCGTAGTAGTAACTTCAACACGGGAGTGTTTTTCACCCGTGTTGCACACATTACTGACACGCAACGACTCGTTCGTTGCGTGTGTATGTCCCTCTGGACTCTGATCAGCGGGTGTAGTATCCGCTGACCTAGTCGGATTAGACCTAATGGTACCATCGCTACCCACCAGACTGTCTTGTGGTGGAGCCGATTTCCAAATCCATGACCGAAGTCTTGGGTGGAATCCGGATACCCACTGGCCCGGACGACCAACTATCGGAGGGGGTACTCCGTCGATCCTGATCAGCATCGGAATCAGATGAATCACCATTGTGGTGACTGATCTGATCCTCCCAGTCATCTGGCTGGTCTTCATGCTCGTCAGGATCTATGTTTAACTTCATCTCACCTTGTGTACCCGTTGATCGGGGCTGATTACACTCACTTAGGTGGACTCGGTGACGAAAAGGATGATCTTGATCAGGTCGGAGGGTTTGACCTTCTCGAGACGGGGGGGGTCCTCGGGTGGAAATCTTCACCGGAGAACGGGTTGGGGTCGACACTTATTCAGTATCTAGGCACTGATCAGGAAAGTTCGTCTGATCAGGCAAGCCAATGAGAGAGAGATATAACGAAACCAAGAAAATGCGATCAATCCACGATCTTCCACAGTAATCCACAAACGTTATCCCCACAAAACCTTTACCAATATTATTAACGTGTTCCAAACACGTGCGCGTTGCGGGTGAGGTTAGATCACCTAAAACAAACCCGTCGGGGGTCTTCCGGTAAGCCAAAATGCGCCTTAGCACGTCTTAACCGGGAAATAGATGAGCAAGAGGGGACTAATCAACCCTGTGCTCCCAATGACCGCACACGTGGCGGAGCGACTCTTTGCTTTAGGGGGAAAATCTAAACCTTTTATTATATATGCAATGTCCTATACCTGTGTACCATACATCAACTCATGCCTGACCTTTACTTCGAACCTATTTACTTCGTCGCACGGTTGCGTAACACCCTCTTGCCCATCCTGGCTGCACCTTCAAGCTGATCTGTACCGCTTCTGCCCTGATCACGACCCGACTCTTCAAAAGATCTCCGACCCATCCTGATCTTCAACAAACGACCTCGAAAACACTTGAGACCCGCTCTTCAGCAGTTGTTCACTTCGTATATAGTCCGACCAGACCGAGAACTTACTTGCCCTTGCATATCAACGCTGATCAGAGGCGGATCAGCCCTGATCACGATCGCCATAGTGATCGACCGAGTGATCAGGTGGTGGTCAGGCTGATCAGCCCTTGATCACCTCGGGAACGCTCTGGGTCATCATGATCACGACTCAATTCATCTTCTAAGTCACACTTCTGATCTTTATACCCCGTCAGGACAACCATACAACACCGATCTCGGCTGATCAGGCCTTGCCACGTCATCTTCGGACAACCAAAGGCTCTCGTCACTCACACAACCTGTCACTCCACATGCCCATTCTTCATTCCTCTTCTGATCCTCATTGCTCAGGCATGACAGGCCGATCAGGCCGTAACTTCATATCGTGGTCAACTTCCACCACTATACCATTCAGGGATCGGCTGGTCACCTGCCCTTGATACGTCATGTCAACAGTCACTCTTTTCTTATTTCATCCACGAGAACTCCACTTAGTGACTGTAGTACCGATCGTGATCGTGATCTCCATCATTCCGCCAGTGTCTGGGACTGGGCTTAACGACCATACTTGGCTGATTTCTCCACGTCGTGAATATCCGTTGGCCGCCACCTTTTCTTCTTAATCGTGATCAACCTTTTCCCACCCATCAACCGTCAAATGTTGATGGGTGTTCTGTCGTCACCAATCAACGGCCATGTGTGGTCCACTTCAGTCCCAATATTTTCCGATCGCTTCACCACAGTCTGACTCTGCGGTTGTATCATTAGATACAGCCGGGTTACTCACAGGGTGATCAGATCCTGTGGGACCGCCGCAGTCGATCGACAGGTGAGCCCAGTCGATCGTTCGTTGATGCTTGGACATCCAAGGGATGCCCAAGATGACATCGAACTTGTCGTCAAGGTCGATGACAATGTATTCGTCCTCGTACGACAGTTCGTCTAACTCGAAGCGTGTGCGAATCACACGCTTTGGTATAGTCACGGTTGCACCTGTTGCGAACCGGACTGACAACATGCTTCGTGGAGATTCAATCTCCACAAAGTTCAACGACGTTAGAGCCTCAGTTCTAACGAAATTGTTTGACGCTCCTGTGTCAAACAGAGCACGCATGGGGACATCGTTTCCATGCAGCTTAACTTCCAGGGTGATGGGAGGTTTCTCTGAATCCTGCGCATGCTGACAGGACATAGTCCCGTCTGGGGCTATTATCCTCATATGCCCGATGTCGGCATGTGAGATAACCCGTCCAGTAGGGCACCCCGCCCCTACTGGTTGTTGGCGTTTTTTGCATCAACAGAGGGTTGCCCCTGTTGATGGCGCTAACCAGCGGACTGTCCAGTCCGCTCACTGCGTGGCGCCGGTCGCGGTGCCATGCATTCATGGGCGTAATGGCCCATCTTCGCGCTCTGTTGCAGCGAAGGAACTTCTTGTTCTTCGGTTGCCACGGTGTCGAGGCAACTGCGACCGATAGGTTCACTGGTTCTCGACCTCCTTCGCCCGCGCCCTGGCTCGGGTGTTGGTGTCTCGGGACGAAGTGTGAACTTCGTCTCGATAAGAAATTGTTATTATTAACATGCTGCATTGGCGGCATGTTAAAGTCGAAAGGCGCTTGCGCTTTTCGACTAACCCCAGCATGCGCTGCTAATGAACGCATGCTGAATTCCTCTCGGATGCTTTGGTCAATAGCATCCCTCAGAGTGTTTGGGGGAACCCGATAAAGACTCTGTTTGATGGGACCGTCATTTAGTCCCTTCATGAAGCCAGTGACCTGCATGGCAGGGGGCACCGGCTCGTATACAATATTTGATAACAAATATTGTATTTTCTGAGCGTACGCATGTAGGCTCAGCTTGCCCTGCCTGAGTTCCATGAACTCTTCACGGCAACTAAACTCCATTTCTGGAGCTTCGAAGTTGAGCTTCAGTTCAGCTTTTAAATCCTGATACGTCAGGAACGCAGATCCATCAGTGGATCTGCGGCTCATCGCCCATGCCCTGGCGCGACCGCCTAGGCATGTAGTGGCGAAATAAGCTTGTGAACGCGGGTCCACAATCTTTTGCGCAGAGAGCAGAGATCCTCCACCTCTGCGAACCACCTACGAAAGGGTTCACCCCTTCGCCAGTAAAGGGCGGAATCCGCGCCTTTACCGCTTCAACGCTCGCACTAGGTGCGGGCGCTGCTGTTGTTGTATGCGAACGCAAGATTGCGTTACGCACCTGAGGATCAACATACATCCTCTTCAAACGAGTTACCGTCTCTAAGGCCTCCTCCGGGGTTTTACCACGGAGGAGAGAGATGATCTCGGGCCCTATGGTCCGGATCATCTCGATCACAGTGGTCACAGCACTCTGTGACCAGTTAGGGAAGTTTTCCCTAACTAAATCTTGCGCGAGCTGACGCTCACGCTCACGATCGCTGGCTGTTGCCATGACAGCCAGCGGCTCTTAAACCTTCGTTCCGCTAGTTAACTAGCGGAACGCGTCAACAGTGGTCGTTTAGACGGACCACAAAGTGCTACCAGGTGTAACAGGCTAGCTGTTACACGGCTTACACTGTAAGAATTGCAGTGAGGAAGCGTGCAATTGAGTAGGACCAAATGTAAATTTGGTCCTCCTTAGTTTACCTAAGATAAACAGTAGAATAGACTAATTAATTTTTTAATTAATCACTTAAGTCTATATATATTGAATATATATAGACTTAAGGCTACGTGTCAGGAAGAAGGTAAGTTTAAGAGTGAATATATTATGAGTTGTTTAAAGTTAATAACTATAATTAAATCTAAACTAATCATACAAGCATGTAGTATAAAATGATATCTTTATCATTAGATTTCCTTTTAGATTCGATAATTATAGAATCTGTTCTCAAAATGGATTATAACAACTTATAATCCAATTTCCACATTTCAGACATTAAGTCTGAAATTGAACTGTGATATTTAAACTTAAATATCACTTATGTAATGGCACCCCATTACAGATACCGTCTTTATTATATAGGTGAGTCAATTAGTCAGCATCTTTTGAAAGTCGAATAATGATCTCTCTTGTTAGTTGCTCAGTCTTTGATCAGTATCTTTCTCTTTTCTCACATAAGTGGTTCTCACGGTTCGAAGGTAGGTACTTTGTAGGTAGGCAAAACTAGCCTATCAGCGCGTATCTACGACTTTCCAACCGTGAGAACCTTTTGCATTCAGCAAAGTGCGCACAGACTCGATTTAAGCCAATAATGTAAAGTAGCTCGTATTTTGTGTGGATCAGGACTCGGTACAGTTATCTTCTATCTTTAACTAAGTCCGATTGAGTGCTTCCAAGCAAAAATCAGCCAATCAAAAATATCTACAACTGCTCGTTTTTGCCTTCAGCGAGAATCGCTGAAGGCAAACGTGTGAAAAAAAGGGCTTGGTAGGCAAACCGAAGGTATGCTCTGATTGGTCAGTTTTTACCTACAAAATACCTACCTTCGAACCGTGAGAACCACTATAGTCGTTCAAAAAAAATTTACCCTTTAAAAATCCTGTTTATATCGATATTTGAAATGTTGGTCTATCTCTGATTAAGTGGTCTATTGAATAGTTTCATTGAGAATACGGTGAACTGTTCCACGAAGAAGTGCCAACCGTGTCTCTACGTGTGTGCTTGTGTGGTTTTCATAGAACTGTTCCACGAAGAAGTGCCAACCGTGTCTCTACGTGTGTGCTTGTGTGGTTTTCATAGCCTCTATTTGGAGACGACGGTAGGGAATTACTACATGAACCACGAAAAAAACGGAGGTACAGTGTACCAAGTGGGCTTCGGGTGCAGTCTACTAGCGGGCATGAAGATAGTGCTATTGCTTCTACGGAACCTCCTTGTCAACGCTCGCTTTACCAGCGAGTTGTGATGTATTTATGACAGACCGTAGTTCTGTATTTGAAATCGGATAACTTTAGTGATGAAGTTTTTTCGAGCGCAGAAATGCCTAAAATAGAAGTAGCTATTGACATGTCCAAGAATGCAGTGAGGAAATAAAGAGAAAATGGTGTTTTAAGGAATTCCCGGTGGATGATTTCCTTCGTGTGTACATGGCCAATAGCTTGTCGATATCGCTTAAGCCTTTTACTCATTTGTTTTCTTCGATTGAAGAAGAAAATATTCTTGTAAGCCCAGGGGGGGGTCCTAGGGTAAGCTGGGGGAGTCTTTTATACAGATCCTGTGGAAAGAGACTGAAGAATACAAACAGAGTATTCCAAAGGCGATAGAATCAATGAATTGGCGCCAGCCTGATGATGACGGGCGCTCAAAACCAGCAGCACTAACAAAACACATGGATGAGTACAAAGATCAATAGCTTGTACTTTAAGATGCTTGGGTTTGGATGAAGTTAGAGATAGTAGGGGGAATCAAAGTTGTAATTCGCCCTATAATTCCGACTGATATTTTGGCACACGGTTTTGCGTCCTATATTTTATATCGGGAGGTAGGTGATGAAAAATACAGGACGCTGATAATGCGAAAATCAGAAAATAATGCCGTCTCGTCAGTCCCGCGTGTACCACACGGCGGTCCGCCTGCTCTAGTATTTTACTAACGATGTGGAACTGAATTATGCATGGATCTCACACACTATTGTTACAGCAACATATTTACCTATAGCTACCCTCTCAAGTACAAAATGTTGCTATCAGATGACAATTGTGTTTGTATTTTTCTAATTCTTGAATATTTAATGGTAACGTGCAAGGTTGGAGAAAAACGTGTTGTAATAGTTAAGCAGCCGCATGATAAGTAGGAATAAATAGATACATATTGTTCATCCCCTCCGTGTGTATCAATGATTTCAGTGTTGCTGCATCTTGGAGACTTCCGTACCATTTTGACGATTGAATATATTAAGTACGACCGATGATATTACGCAAGTGCTGGCCAACAATAGTGGTTCTCAGTCCCAATTTTGTCACGTAGGCCCTCCCACCACCCACAAGTGCTGGAAGGTTCTGGACTACCCAGTGCAGCAGCTAGTAAGCGTCTTAACGCCCGAAGTGACCTCGGGGGATAGGTCCCTGTTAAACGGAATTCCGCGATAGCAGGAGACACCCATACACCAGAACAAGGTCTGGCGTGATGGATGAGATAGTGCGTGATTCGCAATTAAGTGAATCCTCAGATTCTTGTGATTTGAGGATGACAAAGGAAGTACCGTAATGGACATGTCACAAATATCAAACTTGTTACAAGTAACATCCCTTTATTTGGATGATTTTTGAGCTCACTCAATAAAGTACGGGTTATCGTTTTAGAGAGGAGAACAATTACGACCGTGCATTTAAAAAACAAGCATTGAAAGAATGGCAGCGCCAACAGTCAATGACTGGCCCCAAATTAAGGGTAAACCATTGACATCTTTGACGTCGAAAATGTACTCATCCAAAGTCAATCTCACCGTCTCTATCCATATCAATAAGAAATTGCCCACCTAAGATTTGTACTTAAGGATGTTTTGCACGAGTTAATACACACGATATATCACCTGTCGATTGCGTTTGCTCCTTCGAAACAATAAAAAACGCTCGAGAAGGGTGTCTTGAATCAGGTAACTGCTGACTGGACGTCTGTTTCAGCTGCTTCAACTTTTGTATGTATTACCAACGCGCATCATCGAAAGTGCCACATAGAAATGATCATTCTGCCGCTATACTTGCTGCTGTTGGCCAGGACGTAACTGAGCATGCTGTCATGATGCGGATAAACGGCATGAGAGAGATGAGCGGAGATCTAGCGGTGATGGTGCTGCCTTCCATGGTTTTCGACAGTAAAATCACACACAATATTTAATATTTAGTCGGATAACAGCGCATTAAGAATGAACACATTCGATCGGTAAGTATACTTGAGCCAATTAATTGAGCATATAGATCCATATTTCGAGGTCGTTTGATTTGTCGCCAAATTCGCCGCTCAAGACAAATTTTACCATTGTGCTGAGACTAAAACAACGTTTTACTCCGTGCGTGGAGTAAAACGTTGTCTTATTGCACTGCACGCCTTAGCCAGTAAAGGACAACATTCACGTCATTTCTGAAAGTTACTCATATTGTAACCCAAATTACCCAAGCGGCTTCATCGATGCGAATTAGCGCACATCTAGCAAAAAGTGCACTTGCCAGATAGACAAAAGTCATACCGAGTTTAGTACTCACGAGTCATACTTCCACGTTGACACCTTCATGAATTTTATTCTCGTGTTGGAATACAGTACTACTCGCCCATCGTGTTTCCATGAATGCGTCACTATTTCAAACCCCCAGTTCCACTAATATCATGAAATCATTAGCACCAAATAATTCGAGAGAAAAATCACTCTGCGTCATTGCGGTTCTAAATGATGAATATCGTTTTTAGTGCGAATCTTCGTGAATCGGAACAACAAACGCACAAGAAAAGCCAGTACAACATTTCGTCCAAACATGATGACAAAATTTAGAGCTCCAATAAAGGGTGTAAACAGCAAAGTTAGCAGGCGATCCAGAATAAGGTTAGACGTTAGCTCCCCACTACGCTACGTCCAGGCTGTAGGCAGTCAATGCACGCTGCTGGCAAAAATTGTAATCTTGTCGATCCCCTCATTGCCACCGTAGTAGCGCGAATTCGGTAGGCCTTCTGCGTATTTGTTCGTGAGAAAGAACCCAAGCAGTTCATCACAGCACGTGACGTAAAGTTCTCGGAAGCAATCAGCTCCAAGCATTTCCATTGACGGTTCTTCTCGTCCTCGATGAGGTTGAAGATTTCAAGGTCCTGCTCCTCGAGCGTGGCGTTACCGGCAAGAACCATAATGAATTTGGTGAAAAGGAGGACAAATGCGGAATTCTTTGGTGGGGGGAGGGCCCGGAGCATTAACGCAGGTGCACCCACGCGGCAAACCTCTTCCCAGACATGCGTGTCCGGGCGCTCAATTCTCGACAGCTGTCAAGGTAAGAGCCCTGCCAATTACTTAGTACTATCCGTATTCTGTATGTCTGATCTTGCCATACGTACAGTTGTCATATTGTCTGAATACTACTGTACTCAGTATTTGTGTTGCGAGGTCATAAAAGTGAACTTGTCTTAAGTAACAGTCTCTTAGTGAGGTGGTTTCTGCTGCACATTTGTGTTATCTGTAACATGTCTATTACTTTAATAGTGAACACTCTCCAGGGTTAGTTACGCCTTCAGGAGGGAATTTAACTGTAAGTGAAAAAGAAGATGATATTGCTCCTTCGCAGACAGCACAGCCGAGTACTTCCATAGAACTCGATGCTGGGCTGCAGATGCCTCAGTGACATAGCAAAAGGAGGTTAGTAAATCACCAGCTACGGTCTTGAAAAAGCGCACAGTAAATGACTTAGCAGACAGGACGAAACAAGTACTTTTGGATGCAACGACCATTAAACCACGGCTACAAGCATGGTTAGATTTAATGCAGGAACGTTTTCGATAAGTGTATAAGGTGCCCAGAAAGAAACCGCAGGGAGACGGACGATCTGGGAAACATTTACTTGACTTGTCAAAAGAGGAGCAAGAGAAGCTTACTGATCTCTATGAGTGGATAGTGACTATTCAGCAAAGACCATGGTCGGTTTTGAAACAACAAGCCATTGCGGCGTGCCTCCAGGTGAGAAGAGGAAAAACTAGCCCTTTCATCAAGTCCTGGGGAAGATAATGGGAGCATTGAAAGTAGTGGAGGCGGCTAAGAGTCCTCAATTACTTCACGGTTGGTTACACACGGTAAAAGGAGATTCAGGTATAGGCTCGGATGGCGGTGGGGTGACAGATACATTTCTGTTTAACCCCGACGTATTCCCAGACCCAGTGATGAAGCGCTTACGGACTGTCTGCTTGAAGGAATGGACAGCGGCGACCAGGGGCACAGAGTTACGTGAAGAAACTGACGAGGAATGGTTAATTGTTAAGGTTTTAACAGATGGCACTATCCCTGCTCGCCAATTACCTCAATTTCTGAATGGCTTAATGACGCCGACAGATTGTCTTCGTATTTTGTTAACGATACGAATCCAGGTGGAAGGCTATTGTCATGGCAGCGTCGGCGAGAGGGATCAATTCAAAAATCTATGGGAGCTTATTGCTCAGGTGAAAACTATAAGCTACAACAAGTCCAAACATTATCTCAGTTTTCATTTCTGTACCCGAGACATCGTAAAAAAATTGAATACGTGGAGATACCTTATAAAATAAGCACTTACATAAGTTGAAAAATATTCACGCCGAACCTGAAGTACCGTCGACAATTTGGGAGCGCCAGAAGGGAGCACATGGTTCTATGTTTGGGTCAGCGTCTGAATACATGATGATTATCAAAAATTTCTCTCGCAATATTTATATTTAAGGTTACAAGCCTTTCTGCAATCTAGGGTTTTATTTAAGAGAATTGGGCCAGGGGTCCAATGTCTCATACATCACTTTACTGGGCATTAACTATTGAATCTAGTGGATGCCCAAAGACCTTCATGGATATCTGGCGGATTTGGTGGTGTGGAGAGATGTTAACAGTAGAACTTCCAGATGCACGGGGTCTCCGACATTTCTTGGGGTGTGGAGAGGCTGGTCACCAGGTACGGGGATGTTCTGTGTCCCAAAAGGATCTACTAAATAATTTTTTTTCAAGTGTCAGTGGAAGAGGCTGATGAGCTGGAGGTACCAACTCCTACTTTTACCAGTCTAGAGGAATTACGTACTGAAGTGACCAATAACAGGATGACTTTCAACGAAAACCAGAAGGAGAAAGAGAAGGTACAGCCAGTCTTAACGGAAACAGAAGTAGAGAGTGCGTCCACGCATACGAAGGTAGGGAACAGTCGCCAGAAGGAGAGTGTCATCCTTCCGATGAGCCTGAGTCAACGCAAATACAGGAACTGGAGGTAAAGAAAGTAGTCCAACAGAATCCGACGGGCTGGGTTCTGGTGGCCAGGAAGAAAAAAAAAAGTGACACGAATTTTGGATTCTCACAAAAGGGGAACAAACTCTATTGAAGTGCGTGTTTAAAAAATCAGGAAAAAAAGGTAGAGGAAAGTCAATGGGTGGCTGAGAGCAAACGCCTCCAGACCCAGAGACATACAGCTGAGACAGGGACTAGTCAGCAAAACAAGGATACAAAAGGGGATAGGGATACAAACCAAAAAGAAAAGTCGGGGAAACACCAATAATGAAACAGAGACAATTTTGAGCTGCTGGTTACCAAAGCAAAAGTTAAACACTCGGGTAACAGATACACAAGGGACCCTGGATGCTTTTCAGTGGGGCAATCAACCTATTGATAATGATGCCTCTTGGTCAGGAGAAGATGCTACGGCGGAGATGGGAATACAACGGATTATAAAACCTTCAAATGTTAACTGTCTGGTGTACAGTATCGTCCAGAGTTATTTAAACTCATTTCTAGCGGGACATGCGAATATCTTAGTGGAAATAGCTAAATTATTGAAACAAGGTTGTACAGCGCGAGAGCTGATGGATTTCACAATAAAATCCCCACCAGGTGCGCGAGAACAAACATTGAGAGCATTAAGTCGCTGTTATGATAAAATCTCGGCTAAACAAGCAGAGGTAGCATTTAAGGACTATTTGGGGGAATTTGGTAATAGTCCGTCGGAGGTAGAGAGCACGGTTGATGCTAAGGTATGGGGTCGTAATGATACCCTGGGAAGTTTCGGAACCCTATTGCAACGTGATATATTTGTTATCAGCCCGGAGCCGGGAACGTTAACAATGGGAGCGCTCCATAATGCGTATGAGACACGTACTAATCAAGGTCGCAAGTACGCCACTTGCGGGGAGTATCCCATGTCTCTGCGGATGTGCATTTGATTGGTAAGAGAGCTCAAATATAAAGCGAAGGGGGCGGGGATAAGTTTCCCCTGATACTTCATTTTAAGAATGCCCATTATCAGGGCTATGTACACGGGTGGAGAGTTTTACCCTCAGGGGATCAGTCTGGAGCGCAAGATACAGATGAAATTATGCAGGCAAATGAAGGAGAAGACACGTTCAGTCAGGGGGAAGGAGATATGGACAATACCTCTACCGAACGGTTGTCCAACGATGGCGGAAATATATAAAGCTTTGGTCCATTCAATGGGGAACATTTTGACGGCAATATCAAAAAAGAGACAGGCAGAGTCACCTATTCCATACCGCACCGAACAGATTATATTTCAACAGAAGGAGTTTCCTCTGAGAGGAAATATGATTCTACTATTGTGAATCAACAGAGTGGATCAGATGCACAGGAATAGAATAGCAAGAAAATCGAACAAACAAGGCAATGGCACATTGGCTAGGCAAAGTCATTGGAAGGAGACAGTGCTCGACTCTTACTAGATTTTCTCACGTCTACGGTGGCACAACTACATCCTGAAGAACAACTAGAAGTGCTAGGCGCAGATATTACGGACACCCAAGTTCGCAGGCTGATCAGTCAACAGTACCAAGTAGATGAAACTATATTCCCAGCGTGGAATGACCTTCGATTACAAACCCGAAATTACAATTGGACTGCAGTTGGTTCACAAGAGCAGCACAATTGCTTAGCATACTGTGGAGAACACACCACAAGCGGTGACAAGAGAACTGTATGATGGACTGGCTATGGTGGATGGGACGTCTTTGGGTGCTCAGGATGACATGGATAAAGGAATTGTTTGGGAACAGCAGTGGAATTCGTTGAGTGCAGTTTGGGCCGAGCAAACTTCAGTAGTATTTCCAATGACAACGTCTACCCCAGAAATCTGGAAGAAAGCGAGCTGCAAGCCGGACCTACTTTCTGTTCCCTTTTAATTAACTTCAGATATGCTAAAAAGTTATTAGATCGATTGGGGGGAGATCGGTTTCAAGACATAACGTCGGATTGGCGTTGTGAGTGTTGGAAATCTTTAATTATCGAAGGAAAAATGGAAAGCTCCACTCCCTAAAAAAGAAGATGTTATTAGAACTAAAGGAACTGGCCGCCGAGCATCCAACCCATAAACAGGCTGTGCGGAATTGCACACAACATTGACTGGTTGCGTCGGCAGAAATATGGGAATGACACCCTCTTACATCTATGTGATCCGAAAACGGCGACAGCGGTTTGATATAGTGGTCATGAGTGCAGTTTTATATGGTCCCCATATCGCTGCACTTTTGGAGGATAGTGCTTACCCAGATGATCTCGTGGTAACGAAACTTCGTGTTGAGGAGGAGACCTTTGTTGTAGGCGGCAAAATGAAAAGTAAATATATTTTAATGGTCCTTAGTTCGCAAACCTATTGCTACTTCTAAGCCAATCATTCTTATGGAACCCCAAAGAAAACTTAAGAAGCTTCTGAAGTCATCTAATGACGTCGTTGTAACCGGTATCAAACCGGTACCCTACTGGTATACTATGCTGGTTGTATTTAATATGCGGCGCTATATCAACACTCCCACTCGCCGCTTATGCTATACGCGCCTGGGTCCGATGCCACTAGCCAGCATCAAGTACTTCAGTCTCTTAATTCCCAGAGCCTTGGTTAGCATGTCCGCCAACTGGTCCATCGCTGACACGTACTTGACAATGATGGTTTCTCGTGCCACATTCTCTCGGATGAAGTGATAACAAATGTCAATGTGCTTGGTTCTACCGTTATATCCTGCATTATTGGCCAGCCCGATTGCACCTTGATTATCTTCCCAAAACTCCGTAGCTCCCACTTGTTGGAGACCCAGATCCTTGAGCATCGTGCGAACCCACAAAACTTCTTGAGTACATAGGCTAAGAGCCATGTATTCCGCCTCAGCAGAACTCAGCGCCACCGTACGCTGATATTTGGACTTGAAAATTACTGGTGCACCACCAATCATTACCATTGTTCCCGATACCGAGCTTCGGTCATCGATGTTGCTGCCCCAGTCCGCGTCCGTGTATGCTGTAACATGCCTTTCTCTGGTGCTACCGTCGATAATTCCGTAGTCTCTTGTCGTCTTGAGATAGCGGAGTACGCGAATCGCGGCCTTCCATTGTTGCCGACCTGGATTCTCCATGCTTGTCTTGGCAGCGATGATCATATCGTCAACATATAGGCACACGTAGACGTAGCTGCCGTTTTTACATTTGACGTAGATACATTGATCTGCTCCGCTGCTACGAAACCCTCTTTGCAGAAAAACAGTATGAACTGTTTTGTTCCATGCACTCGCAGCCTGTTTGAGTCCGTAAATAGCCTTGTCTAGCTTGCACATTAAATTTTCAGAGTTGGATATACCGGTCGGTACCTCCATGTACACCTGTTCCTTAAGGTCACTATTTAGGAACGCTGTATCCGCATCTAGCTGCTCGGTCACGTATCCCTTTGCAACAATGACTGACAGCACAACCCTTATGGAGTTCATGTTTGCCACTGGTGAGTACGTCTCAAAGAAGTCAATACCAAACTTCTGCTTAAATCCTTTTGCGACAAGCCGGGCCTTGTAGCGTGTCACCTGTCCGTGCTCATTGCGCTTTTTCGCAAACACCCATCGGCATCCAATTGGACGAACATTCATTCTCTTTGGTACTAACGTCCATGAACCATTCTCTTCGTGAGCCTTGAAATCCGCGCATATCGCCTTCACCCACTCTTGAGCATCATCGCTGTTCATTGCTTGCTGATATGTTGTTGGGGCATCGTCCGCCTCGCCAACATTAGCAGCGTAAGCCAGTACTGCTTCGGCTATAAGTCCTTCCTCGTCAATCGTTGCACGATTTGAAGTTGGTCGATCGTCACTTTCTTCCATCTTTTGTTCTTCGTCATTGACCAAACCATCCTCTAGAAAAAGTATGGGCTCGCGCGGTCGTCTCATTCGATCTGGTGTTTGAAACACTATTCTGTCTTCATTGAATTCACGATTAGGCGAGCTGTATGGTTCTAGCTCCAAGCCAGTCCTTGATGGACTGAGAGACGAAGGAAGATGAGGTATGTTAACTTCTCGCCCTGGTTCGGCATCATTCATCTCTACGTCCGGAGCATCAGATTCAACGCCTTCCATGGGCCCTTCCGGTGTAGGCTGATTAGGATTGTTAATCTCAATTGCATCTCCAGATTCCTTGGTTACATGCGTGATCGTCACTTGCTGTGGTGAAGCTGTGGAGTATATTCCGTCCACTTCACGCTCGTTAAGCTTAACTGAGCGTATCACCTTGACCTTGTTGCTCTCCAAGTCAAACACACGATACCCTTTTGCGCTCTCCGGATACCCAAGAAACAAACACCTGAAACTCTTAGGATCAAGTTTTGATCGCTTGGCGTCATCAACATGAGCGTATCCATGTGACCCAAAGACACGTAAGTGTCCGAGCTCCGGCTTTCGCTTAAACCCTACTTCGTATGGCGTGACGTCCAAATATGACGTATTAGAAGAGCGGTTGATGAGATACACAGCTGTATTAACTGCTTCTGCCCACCACTCAGTAGGAATTCTCTTGTAGTGCAGCATGCTTCGTGCCTTTTCCATTATTGTGCGATTCATTCGCTCTGCCACTCCGTTCTGTTGAGGGCTGTACGGCACGGTACGCTGATGCATGATACCACTTCTGGCACAGATATCATTCACCTTTTTATTCACGAACTCTTTTCCGTTGTCCGATCGTATGCATTTCAAACGTTCACCCCATTGGTTTTCGTAGAATGCCTTGAACTCGTTCAACTTTGCGGCTACCTCACTCTTGTTCTTCATGAAGTATGCTACCACATGAGAAAAATCATCTACGAACGTCAGCACATATCTTGCACCACCCTTTGAGAGCGTATTCATTGGTCCCAAAACATCCGTGTGTACGAGCTCCAGCACACGTGATGTCTTCGTACTTGACCGTGACGGGAACGAATCAACTGTTTGCTTGCCCTTCAAACATCCACCGCACAGTTTTTCAGTGCTTTTCTTGACAGCCGGTATGCCGTTCGTGGCACGCTGTGTCTTAATCAAACAATTATCTGCAGAATGTCCCAAGCGAACATGCCAAAGCTCCCACTCACTATTAACCCCAGCATATTCCACAAAGCGAGCCTCTTCTTGCTCGCAGTCCAGGATATACGCTTTGCCGATTTTCTTTCCAGCCGCAAACGCCTTTGACTTTGCAGAAATTACGCAATACTTTTGTTTGAATTCCACATGCTTACCCCGCTCGACTAATTTTCCAACCGATAAAAGCCTTATGTCTAAGTTAGCGATGTGGAGCACCTCCAACATCCGAATTTGCTTTCCGTTGATACGCAAGAAATGAACCGTTCCGGTACAAGCCACTCGGAGTTTCTTGCCATCCGCAATGGTTATGACCATCGCCCGCGTTGCTTCTGTATATCTAAATAAGTCATTGCGGTAAGGCGTCATGTGTGATGTTGCGCCATTGTCAAACAACCACCCGGCTGACGGATCTTCATCAACGACAAAAACTGCGTTTTCATCGTCATCGCTCTTGTTGTTTCTTGGACAGTCTTGCTTCATGTGACCAATTTGATCACAGTTAGAACATTTTCCCCTGAAGCCACCGTTCCTCTTCTTCGAATCGTTGCCCATGCGACCGTTGTTTTTGCCGACTTTTCCAGCTTTTCCGTTCTTAATTCTGTCACCGTATGAGGTAGCCTTTAACGCACGCTCTCTGGCCTCCTTGTTTTCACGTCACTCGTATTCCTTAAGAAGTTTCTTCTTCACTTCCAGCAAAGTGATGTCTTTAACGTTTTCCACAATTGACGAGATTAGCTCGTATTCTTCCAGCAAACTACTCAAGATAATAACGAGCTGTCGATCATCATCAAGCGCCCCCCCCCGAGGGTTTGCAATCCCACAATCAGCTCGTCAAAGCTATCCAGATGCTTCGCCATCGCCGCATCAGTCTCCATCTTGAATTTCTGCTGTCGACGAGTCATTGCTACACGATTGTGCATCGTCGACCGGTTGTAGAACTCGCGCAGTGTGCTCCAGGCTTGGTTGGCCGTTGTTGCTGTTCTGATCTTTGTGTGATGCTCTATTGCGACACCTTGAGCAATAATCCCAAGAGCCGTCATGTCGTTAAGCACCCATGCCTCTGTCATTTCTGATTTATCATTCACTACTTGAATGTGTGCCAGCAAACCCTTTCTTGCTAGCGTCATACGCATCAAAAATTCCCAGTGGAAGTAGTTGTCACTTTACAAAACGACTTCAGTTTTCTTACTGCCATTGGGTAGGACATAGAGTGTTGAGAACAACAGCGGGTATTGAACCGAAGTGCTGACCTTCCGTTAACCAAACTGACTTATTACCGAAACGAGACGATTTAT
>MIQA02023848.1:0-15894 GCA_001887855.2 Sclerospora graminicola
AAAACAATAGATCAATTTCGTCGATCTCGTAGTTAGACGCGATCTTGGCACAATCTTTTGCCTCACTCTGGCTCAGCTTCTCCAGATCACCCTTTAGAAACGTCTTCAAATCACCGATCCATTTTTCCTCGTCTTGAGCCTTGAGAATTCTTTCGATCCGCATCTCTTGTACTATTTCCTCTGTCAGGCTTCCGCGAGAGGGTGATCTGTTGGGTGGTGATCTGGTTCGTGATCTCGTCGTGATCAGGATCTGGGCTGCTTCCTTATCATTTTCCACACGGATCAGCTCCGGCAGCCTATTGATCTCCACCAGTTCTTCCAACAGCACTTGATCAGTGATTATCGATCCGGCCTGATCACGCATAGCCATAGTTGCTAAGTGATCTGCACTCCGATTCCAATCACGTTTCACATGCAAAAGATCATGTCTTGGCCATCCACGTAAAGCTTTCATAACGCGATCATTCAGCAATTTCAGACGCGGCGCTTTACAGTCGATCTCTCCAGTGATCTGCCGAATCACCAGGTTTGAATCTCCGCATATAATTACTCTTCCAATCTTTTGCTCTCGCAAGAGATCCAAACCTAGCAGCAGACCACGGTATTCAGCCTCATTGACCGTGATACCTGGAGTATAATCTGAACCGGCTGATATAACAGTCCACTCTGGCAATTTCCATAGCAACGCGCTATACGCCCCTACACCTTTCTTCACGCTCGCTGATCCGTCGAAACTCACAACGATCAGATCTTCTTCTGAGCCGACGATCGGTGGGGGTATAGTGATCGATTCACGTGGTTGCTTCCGAGGAGCGACCTCGATCAGAGCTTCATCGACTTCTGATCGGGGCGTGATGCTGGCTGCCAGCGTCCCAATAATTTCTTCCTCGCCCTTGGTGCACTTAATGATCTCCAAAGTCCACTGAGATAACACCGCTGCCCATCGCCCCAGTCTTCCGTCTAAACCATTCGCGGATAGTAACCACGCCAGACTAGATCGTTTGGATAATACCTTAATTGATCTAGTTACCAGCATAGAATAGCAAACATCCAACACATGTAATAATGCTAGCACTTCCTTATCCACAATGCCATAGTTAACTTCATTCGGTTTTAATGTTCGGCTTGTGAACGTCACCGGGCAATAAACTCCATCGTGATCTTGGACCAATGCGGCCGATATTGCCCATTTACTAGCATATAAGATCACCACGGGAATCTTCTCCGGATCGAAGTGTTTCAGTATCGGTGTCGAGATCATCTTCGCCTTTAACATACTGAAGGCTACCATAGCGCAATTCATGTGATCTTCTGACCCTGGCACAGCTTGGTCAGTTGGTGATCCAATCTCGAGATCTTTTTTAGTAGCTTCAACCTCGCGATCAGTCCCAATTGGTGATCCTCCCATCTGATCACGTTCTCTCAGGCCATGATAATCAACTTCCTTCAGTTCATAAAGTATAGCGGCGTAGATCGAGAAGTCCTCGATAAATCTGCTATAATAATTCAGTGATCCGAGGAAGGATTGCATGGCCTTCAACGATCGGGGAAACGGTAAGTTGCTGAGAGCGGCTAGATCTTTCGGATTTGCTTCCAACCCTTGAATCGATACGTTATGACCGAGGTAAGCGACCTTGGGCTGACCCCAGAAACTCTTGACCACACTGATCGACAAATTCCAACGCTCGCAGGTATCTAAGAGTCGTTCGACTTTATCGCATAGCATATCCCAGGATGTTGCCGTGACCAAGATATCGTCTATATATGATCGCCTTCCCAACACTGATCGGCCCTGATCTTGGTCTGGCTCACCTTCAGTAAACACATCATGTAGATCAGTGGCTTCCCGATCAGCACTGATCTGGAAATACCCATAGAGAGCATTGTCGATCAGCCTCTGGTAGATCTGTGGGGCATTATTTAATCCAAACGGCATCCGATTCCATTCAAAAAGTCCAAAGGTGTAACGAAAGCCGAGATCTCTCGAGCGCGATCAGTCATCGAAACCACCCAGAAACCACTAGCCATATCCAACGAACAGAACCATAAAACTTTATCCAGATCTTCTAACAAGTCATTGATCAGGGGCATCGGGTAGACCATCAACTTCGTGAGGCGATTTACCATTCTGTAGTCGATACATAATCGAATATCAACCCCATTCTTCTTAATCACAATCACGATCGGTGATGCCCACTGCGATGTTGATGGTCGGATGATCTTTGTACTCAGTAAACCCTTGATCAAATCGGATAACTTTTCCCGGTATTGAGGTGCAACTTTACGACAACGCTGAGCGATCGGCCTCGCATTTCCCACATCTATATCACAAACAGCTCCGAATGCGGCTGGGGGTAGGGTGTTACCTTTCCCCATCAGTAAGTGACGCCTCTTCCAGATGATCTTCTTTAACTGATCGATCTGCTCGGGCGTATTCACCTCGGGATCGCCGACTTGTAAATCTTCCATGGTGACTTCTGGCATATGTGGCGATACTCCCGGCAACACAGCCATCTGCTTCTCGATACCTTCGATATACTGATCGCCGCCTTCGTGTATACACACTTGCTCGTCCACCTGATCTACCTTTTCCTGATCGGCATCGCCTTGGATCGCCCCTTGTGCGTCACTCGACTGATGGTTTACTTCGGATTCACCCTCCTCAGTAATGAATTCAGCCGGTTCATCCTCCTTTTCTTCCTCATGATCGTGCTTGAACTCTTCACTGTCCTTTCCGCTAACTGGGTCCGTTGTTTTCGGTGAGCCGGGCCTAATTATACTCAATATCTGTGGACCTTCTTTGACCCGGCCTTCCCCTGCCGCTTCGATCGATGGCCTCCTGATCAGCAGCTTGGTCGGCGTAGAATACTCCGGCTTCTCGACCATAGGTGAGGTATCTTCATCCTCTAAATCTTCGTCACTGACCATGTCCGTGGTGGCTTGATAAGCCAGATTCTGCCATTCAATGTATCTTCGTGATCCCACTGAAACATATCCGATCTGTCGGGGTACTTTCCCTTCAGGTAACCACATCCCTAAGATCATATCTTCATGGATGATCAGCGGCTGATCGGATATATTTGTGACTCCGATGTAGCTTGATCGGCCGTACCTTTAACGAACGTTGGTACCCAACGTTCACCACGGGTCAGCCACAATTTCTGTTGCCGATCACTCGACCGAATCATGACATCGACTGATCGGGACACCCCAATGTTCTCGTACTGATCCATCTTTAACATCCGTACATGAGAACATACAAAGGTCGTCGGCCAGATAACTGAATCTGCACTTCATCCGGCAGAGTCAGGGTTCCATGAGATAGGTCAAGTCGTATACCAGCGGGTACCATAAAATCCATCCCCAATATCGCATCCTGACCGGCTAGCCGTCCAACCCAAGCATTAAAATAGTAGACCAGGGATCCTGCCAAGGTGATCTTCACACGTGATCGTCCTTCCGTCATATATGAACTCTCGCCAATCCCAACACATTCTTGCCTCTGGGTACTGTCTATACGACATCCCACCTTACGAGCAAAGGCGGAGTCGATGATCGAGACTTCCGCCCCAGAGTCAAATAAAATAGTGGCTTTCTCATTGTTGACCTTTCCATTAGCTTTAGCCTGTTTAAACCACTTGTCGGGAGAGTGATACTTCCAGTAACCACGGGATTCACCGGGCAGTAGAACCAACTCCATGATCACGTCCGATCGGGAATATTCATCCACTCTGAGACTGTAGATCGGACACCGATCGATGCAATTTGAATTAGAACATGTATTGTCGGTTATCTTCTTTTCCTCAAACTTATCTCCGCTACCGACATATGCATAAATGCAGAACATAGACCGCTCGGCTCGAACCAGATTCCAACCTGGCGAGCGATCTAGTTTAACATCTTCTCAACATCTGGTGGGAGCATACCAGCATGTTTAGTCGGCACATACCACTTGCGCATCAGATTAAAGAATTCTTCGATAGGGCAGGCACCGGCGTCATGAAGCTTCCCACAGGTCTTGCACACGAAAAAACAGTGATCAGAAGGGTGACCTTTACGATCACATTTTCCACACGTAATTCTTTTCCAACAATCACGATCTCCATGTTTGGTCGACCCACAATGCACACATTTCTTACGAAATCGGTCCTGATCAGGTTGAATACCAACAGGTTTCCGTCCGTCCACACCATTAGTCGATGATCTCGGGCGATACATTGGTTCCGTCGTAAATACATGACGGTACTGTTCCTCGTCCGAGCTCAGACCCGACTGACCACTTTCCTCTTCAGAGCTTGAACTGTCTGATTCCTTCGCGATCACGCGAATCGCTCTGGCTGGTCGGGCTGCCGGTATCTTGCCTTGATCAGGGTGTGGCTTGGACCGATACCGGTTCGATCCTACCTCGACCTTGGGCTGTCGACTCTTGGCCCGTTGCAACGTCCTTAGAGTCAGTTCCAGTTGTTCGGAGTCCTTTATACGGAGCAGGGTTAGCTGATCAGCCAGATCGCGATTATCCAGAGTCCCAATGAAATGCTCGACATGTTCACGGGCTATGTCCGGGTGTCGTGGGTCCTTGATCGGCATCTTCGCGCGTAGACCAGCAACATTCAACCGGTGTAAGTACTCGATCGGCGTCTCGTCGGATCTTTTCTTCATGTGGTAGTACTGTCTAGCGACAGACACCCCCGAATTGCAATATTGTTCTTCAAACTCTTCACACAAACGAGGCCACTTTAGACGCACTTCTCGACTTAGCTGTTTAAGCCAGTTCTTGGCCGGACCTTTCATTAGATCAGCGAAGATCAGGCATCTTTCAGCTTCCGGTGTCTTGTCCCTCAGAAAAGCTGACTTAGTTCGGCTTAACCAACCTCTGGCCTGATCGTCATCCATATCTTTTCCGGTGAAATCCTTCAATTCCGAGATCGCAGACATTCGTACTCGGGTGATCGTTCCTGATTCACTGTCAAATGCCTGCGCGGAGGCCATATTCGCTCTACGAGGCATCTCAATGTCCAGATCATCTGGATCGAAATGTTGACTGATCTCGCCCTCTGACTCCATGTCCACATCACTCCGTGGGGGTGATCGGTGAAATCGGTCCTGGTGATCGGCCTGGCATATCGAACGAACGATTCCGGCTGATCGGACTGATTCCATCTCCACATCCACGGGTCTCTTGACCGATTTCTCAGCAGACTGATTCATATTCGGTGCCGATCGCCATGGTTGTCCTTGTCCAGGTGTATACTGAGGCAATCCATATTGATCACCCGCAAATCGGTTCATCATTGTCGCGAACATGGCTTTTAATTGCTCTGGGACCTCCGGCATGTTGGTTGGATCGGTATTGGAGGTCGGATTGGCCTGTGGCACTTCCTGAGCATCTTCAAAACTATCGTCCGATCCGACTCTACCAGGTTCAGGCTTTCTCTTCCTGTTCTGCGACTCGATCTTGGGGTCGATCTGCTGGATCCCTTTCGGGCCCAACGTCATACGTGTGATCCCAACCGAGGAGTCGGTGGATGCCGCTCCAGATTGTGATGACGATTGATATATCGACTCGATATCCATAGGATACTCCACCAACTGTGATCGGTGCGAAGGATCCGCGATCGGCGACTGAACCACTGGGTTCGCCCCTAGTAACGAGGCAAGATGATCATACAGGGTGATCATAGATTCTCTGATCGTCTCTTGATCCAGATCGAATAGCATATTCGCGTCGAAGGCACCAGTAGTGAAGCCAACCTCGTCGATCTGCGCCAAGAGGTTCCTGATCAGATCAAGTTGACTGCCTGTGATCACCGGCCGGGTCGCTCGACCTTCCAGCTTCCCGATGATCTTAGGTTTGATGATCTTCATCACTGGGTTGGTAACCAGGAACTTGTGAAACTCTCGAAGATAGAACAGTCGTTCCACATCTTGGACAGTGGTCTTCTCGGCTGGTTCGATCTTCTCTTCGTCTTCCTCGAAGATCTTCGGTTTAGGTTTCACATATTTTTTAGGTGGATCGCAATGATCCGCCCCCATGTTTTTTCTGTCTTTTTCCATTTTCTTCTTATGCATAGGATCAAGGTTAACACCTCGATCCTTTCCTGGGTTATAGTCAACTTTACTATAACCCAGATCGGCCCCGATCGGGGTCATGTGGGGAGTTATTTCATCTTTAATCTCGACCTGGCACTCCACCAAACCAGGTCGATCATCGCTTCCTTTAGAAATGGACAGCATCGGAGGCGATACGCCTTCCTCCAATACACCCGAAAAAGTTTCCTCCACTTTGATTTTCACATCTTTTTCATCATCAAAGGAATCACGGTGATATCCTGAGTCACCAAGTGATCCGGGCACGCGCACCATTGTGGTGGAGCCGATTTCCAAATCCATGACCGAAGTCGTGGGTGGAATCCGGATACCCACTGGCCCGGACGACCAACTATCGGAGGGGGTACTCCGTCGATCCTGATCAGCATCGGAATCAGATGAATCACCATTGTGGTGACTGATCTGATCCTCCCGGTCATCTGGCCGGTCTTCATGCTCGTCAGGATCTATGTTTAACTTCATCTCACCTTGTGTACCCGTCGATCGGGGCTGATTACACTCACTTAGGTGGACTCGGTGACGAAAAGGATGATCTTGATCAGGTCGGAGGGTTTGACCTTCTCGAGACGGGGGGTGTCCTCGGGTGGAAATCTTCACCGGAGAACGGGTTGGGGTCGACACTTATTCAGTATCTAGGCACTGATCAGGAAAGTTCGTCTGATCAGGCCAGCCAATGAGAGAGAGATATAACGAAACCAAGAAAATGCGATCAATCCACGATCTTCCACAGTAATCCACAGACGTTATCTCCACAAAACCTTTACCAATAGTATTAACGTGTTCCAAACACGTGCGCGTTGCGCGTGAGGTTAGATCACCTAAGACAAACCCGTCGGGGGTCTTCCGGTAAGCCAAAATGCGTCTTAGCGCGTCTTAACCGGGAAATAGATGAGCAAGAGGGGACTAATCAACCCTGTGCTCCCAATGACCGCACACGTGGCGGAGCGAATCTTTGCTTTAGGGGGAAAATCTAAACCTGTTATTATATATGCAATGTCCTATACCTGTGTACCATACATCAACTCATGCCTGACCTTTACTTCGAACCTATTTACTTCGTCGCACGGTTGCGTAACACTCTCTTGCCCATCCTGGCTGCACCTTCAAGCTGACCTGTACCGACTCTGCCCCGATCATGACCCGACTCTTCAGAAGATCTTCAACCCATCCTGATCTTCAACAAACGACCTTGAAACCACTTGAGACCTGCTCTTCAGCACTTGTTCACTTCATACATAGTCCGACCAAACCGAGAACTCACTTGCCCTTGCTTATCAACGCTGATCAGAGGCTGATCGGCCCTGATCACGATCGCCATAGTGATCGACCAAGTGATCTGGTGGTGATCAGGCTGATCAGCCCTTGATCACCTCGGGAACGCCCTGGGTCATCATCGTCACGACTCAATTCATCTTCCAAACCATACTTCCGATCTTAATACACCGTCAGGACAACCATACCACACTGATCTCGGCTGATCAGGCCTTGCCACATCATCTTCGGACCAACCAAAGGTTCACATCACTCATACAACCTGTTAATCCACCTGCCCGATCTTCATTCATCATTTGATCTTCCTTCTCCGGGCATGACAAGCCGATCAGGCTGTAACTTTGTATCATAACCAGCTTCCACCAATATACCATTCAGAGATCGGCTGGTCACCTGCCCTTGGTATGCCATGTCAACAATCACTATTTCTTATTATATCCACGAGAACTCCACTTAGTGACTGTGACAACAATCGTGATCGTGATCTCCATCATTCTGCCAGTACCTGGGACTGGGCTTAACGACCATATTTGGCTGATTCTTCCACGTCGTAAATATCCGTTGGCCACCACCTCTTCTTCTTAATCGTGATCAACCTTTTCCCACCCATCAAACGTCATATGTTGATGGGTGTTCTATCGTCACCAATCAACGGCCATGTGTGGTCCACTTCAGTCCCAATATTTTCCGATCGCTTCACCACACAGCAACAGTCCTTGATATTCGGCCTCATTCACTGATATGTGAGGACCTTAGGCGGTGGCCACCACTTCCCATTCGGACAGCTTCCACAATATGGCACTGTAGGCACCAACTCTCTTCTTGACACTGGATCAACCCATCGAGTTTAGCACAATGAATTCTTCTGCCGAGGCTACCGTTGGCGGCGGATTTGTGATAGATTGACGTGGCTGTTTCCGGGGAGTTATCGCAATCAGCGCTTCCTCTACTTCTGCCTTCGAAGCGATGCTAACTGCCAGTATCCTTACTAACTCTTCTTCCCCGTAGTGCACTTAATAACCTCTAATGACCAGTGCTTCCCATCTACCCAGTCAACTATCAATTTCATTAGCGGTGAGGAGTCAAGACAAGTTTGACCACCTCGACAGTACCTTAATCGACCGGGACACCTACGTCATATAATACAAGATACGTAGCAAAAAAAGAACTGCCTTTTCCGCCCATGGTTCACTTCATTGGCATTCGGGGTTTGACTGGTGAACATCACCGGGGAGTATACACCATTGTGGGATTGTACCAGTGCAGCTGAGATGGCACACTTGTTGGCATAATTGATGATCACCGGCACTTTCGCGGGATCGAAATGTTTCAGGATAGCAGTTGCCATTTTTGCCATTAGCATTCCATAGGCCAGTCATATGGCCATCAGCCCTGTTGGGCTTGGACCCGTGGGCTGGTCTTTGGCTGGGTCATCAATTCTCATGGGCTAAAATAGTTGACCCGGCCTGCACTTCCTCTTACCGATCTAGCTCCCGCAACGTTTGGTACTCCACCTTCCGCAACTCATACAGCACCGCCGCGTAAACTGTGAAATCTTCGATGAAATGGCTATAGTAATTTAGGCTGCCTGGAAAGGATTGCATAGTCTTCAGTAACAGCGGGAAGGGTAAATTGATTAGAGACTCCAAATCTTTTGGATGACATTTAGTCTAGCAATCGAAACTTGGTGACTTAAATCGGTCACCTTAGTCTTTTCCCAGAAACGTTTCACCACACTGATCGAGAGATTCCAGTTTTCACGCATCGCCATTCATTAGTGGTTGTCACGGTTCGAAGGTAGGTAAAAAAGTAGGTAAAACTGACCAATCAGAGCGTACCTTCGGTTTACCTTCAACGCCCTTTTCCCACACGTTTGCCTCCAACGATTATCGCTGAAGGCAAAAAGGAGCACTTGGAGGTATTTCGGCTGATTTTTGCTTAGACCAGTCGGACTTAGCTGAATATAAAGTGTTATATATACCAAATCATGTCTGCCGCTGCATTGGCTTAAATCGTGCCTGTGGGAACTTTACTGTATGCAAAAGATTCTCACGGTTGGAAATTCGTAGATACGCGCTGATAGGCTAGTTTTACCTACCTACCTACCTTCAAACCGTGAGAACCAAATATTGCTCCACTTTTTTCACACAACAAGTTGCTCGAAGTATACGTAACGAGAATATCATTAATATAAGACCGCCGCACCAAGAACCGAGGGTTTTTGTTCTGGTTCGGGTCACATTCGGTAGACACGTCTTCGACCAGGGCGGGATCTGGTTTGCCTAATCTTGAAATGCCCATACAAATCGTTGTCTATTAGCCGCTGGTACATCTATGGAGCATTCCACTCGAACAGCCGAAGGGGGTAACAAATTAAAACCGCTATAATCTCATGTGCACGGTCCAGTAGCCATATCCATCCAGCAATACCACAATACGTTGTCCAAGCCCTCCAATAGATTATTAATCAGCCACATCGAGTAGACCATCAGCTAATCAATTCACAGCCGTATATACACAGCCGTATATTCGACGCTGATTATTCCTTCTTACGGCCGCCCCTCTTTCATCGAGAATATTCACCACCCACTGTGGGGTTAGCCATTAAACTGTTCCGACACTTCTTGTTGTATAGTTCTCCAGATTGTAGGTTTAACCGAAAATAAGCCATCTGTTCAATGAAGGGTTGACAGGTCTTAATAGTGTGACCTTGTATGGTACCATCTTCACACACTTGGAATTGCCAACGCATATCTCGGTCGTGTTCTCGTCGACTACAATGGTAACACACCTTGACTATAAATAGGTGTGGATTACTTCCCGTCTGTGCACGCACTGTTTTTTTTACTTGAACTTTGACGTGTCCCTTGTGAAGTAGATAACGCCCGGTCTACTCAATTTACATAAGGTGCGAATCTTTCTGTCAAGTTATGAAGTGCGTTCGACCTCTGGTTTCTTTCCTGGTCGTGCTTGACAGGACTCATACATCATTAATTTTGACTCGGGTTCTTCGATGCTATCAAATGGGGCGAATCTGAACTGAATTTGTAATGTCCGATCGTGCAAACTTTCAAACAACTTTTGAATGTGGTCATCCTACGCTGCGGAGTCGCCCTTTCCACAAAAGGTAATATCGGTTCGTAACGCTGCTGCATTTAATCGATACAAATAATTCGACGCCAATTCATCATGCTTCTGCGTTAGCTTATAATACTACGTCAGGCGTGGGGGGTCTTGTTCGTGTAATATTTTCTTCTGAAGCTTTTTGACAACAGTGTCCAGCCGTATTTTATACTGTTGTCTAATTGTTTGTACCAACACTTTGCCGGGTTCACGATATTATCCACGAACATCTCCAATCGTTGTGTGGCAAATCAACCCGAAATATTCGCATTGTGAATGAATTTTGACAGCCACGCTCGCGCGCATCTACTGCCCCTCCTTTATCTCCATCAAACGTCTATTGGACAAATTTTGTATCACAATTGTTACTGGACATCCGGCCTACTCCCTGCCATGTTGTGCCATCTCTAGCCGTAAGCTCGATATCATCCTCACTTCCGACTCTTCACTTGCAAATGAACGCTTGAACTGTTTTCGTGTGGATGCTCGTACTGTACGAGGGGTCTTTCCTACTGCCAATGTTGTGGATACATTCGCCAACTGTTTAAACTTAAGTGTCCCTCCTCCACTAGTTCCATCAACGATTTCCTTACCGGATCATCTGATCGGACGCTGGGTCCAGCAGACATGACCTCATCCTCATCCGATAGATTGTTTGTGACTCTGTTTCTCGATTGTTAATTTTAAAATATATCATCCAAAATTTCTTGAGTCCCCTCGATGTCTTCGTCTTCTAGCTTTCCAACGCCGATGGTTTCGAACATTTTTTATGTGTATGTTACATATTGGATACCACTCGATATGTGGTAATAACTGTAGTATACAATCCACGATTCCAATAGTTCATGATAGTTGTTTCACATTGACTTTCAGCTAGCAGTTACGAAACAATAAGTCATATATCTTCAGCTGTGCACTCAGGGTCCGAATCATAGATATCTACAAAAATCACCCTTCGATATACCTCGTATCCACACTGCTGTAGTAGCAACCCAAGACTCTCTACTGATTCTTCCAAAGTGCCAAATGTGACAATGTCGGTGTCCATATGGAATCCTGGACTCAATTCTCGTACCTTCCGAATTTAATAGAGAAGAAAACCATGATGTAGAATCTTCAGGCATCTTGAGAATATTATTTTTATATCTTGTCATTTTTGCGCACGCCTAAGAAAATGTGTAAGTTTTTTTGGGGTCACCTTGTGAGAACTGTTGTTGAAACCGAAGTTGAGGCTGGTCATGCACTGTGACCGCCACTTCTCCAAAATCATCTGCACTTCTTTTAGACATTCAATCTGTGGTGTACACTTGTCGACTAGGTCCTGGGTCGCGGCACCAGTTGTCGTAGAGTAGTTAAACTTTTGCAAAAAATACTCCACTGAACGAACAAATTTCGTGAAAGTTTAACCCCCGGAACTTAAACTTAGAAACCGATAGTATAAGCCACTTGCACAATTAAGGTGAAGAAATGTCCAATGTAGCCTTCCGATCAGTCTTTAGGATATACAACGTAGGTATGTGTAGACGGCGAGGGTTTCTCTGTGTTTCGTTATGTACGTCGGTAGTGTTTGATGGGTTTGCCGTCGGTCGATTACGAGTAGTCGGCGCTTGCAAAAAGGGAAAAATTAGATATATAAAAGGAAAGATATAGAGTATATCTACCAGGTTACTCCATATCGCTGCTTCTTACTTATGTAGTCCTACTACTATTTTCCTACTTGGGAAAACACTACGGTTTATCGTGCCAACGATTGCGTTGTAAACGTATTCGACGGTTAATGAGACGAGAAGCACGCTTATCTCCCCACTATGCTACGCAAATTGCACGCGATCAACCCCTGTTCAACCGACCAACTCGACGTGTACCAAAATCAACGATTCCTGCGCGGATGTTTTGCTCTTCGAGGTAACGTACAGTGTCAATTTGCTCTGATGCCGCTGTACGGATTTGATGGCTTCCATTCCAAGAATCGGAAATACAATGGCATGATCCTATCGCTTATCGGCCGCGACGGTAACGCTCAGAGCGTGACCCTTTCCACTGGACTCGTGAATGTAGACAACGTGCTCTGGTTTCTTTGTTTGTGGTGTCGCGAAGCGAGTATCATGCTCGGTGTCCGTGCTCTATTTGTGATTGTGGCAAGCTGGGTCGAGCCGTGTAGCGCATTTTCCGTGGGTACGGCGACATATCGGATCTGTGGTTTTGTTCCGTGCATTCGCTGCGCAATTTGCGATAAAAGTTTAACCGCTGTCGCAAAAGGTTTGAAAATTTGATCGTGAAAATCCAAGATCGAGCCCCACCGACAAAGTACGCTGCATCTATGAATGAAGTCCGTCTAATGTACGGAGCGCATGTCGCGGATTATCTTGCAAACATCACACCTCATTACTGGACGTGCACGGCAACATGGCGGCATTCGATGTCACCCAGGTGGCCGACGGCGAAGTGCTCACGACTCATGGTCCACTTTTGTGGGGCACTCGACAATATCTGTCGAGTGACAATAGCGCCATGCTCCCACACGACATTCGCGACGCAGCTCCATTGGATGTATTTTCGAAGACAACTTTTGGAGCAGGACACAGTTGCTACTGTGAGGCAGAAGGAAGGGTGTTTCGTGACACCGTACGTGAAAGGCGAATACTTAAAAGAATACAATCACGCTAGCAGATACACTGCAAAGCGGTCGACAGGCACGGTTTATTTTGTTTTCCATGTGGGATTAATCAAGTTTTGACGGGTGTGCCTTGCTCCGATCCCCTGCTCTTGCAAAAAACGCATCCCATACCAGCATATTGTAGCAACGCTGCAGCTCTTGGATGAGATATATGATACATAGAGGCCTTTCATCCCGGTTCTGTAGTGGAGACGTACGCAAAAGCGTTTGTGGGGGAAGGCACCGAAGTGGCGCGAGCTATGCGCCATTTGTGGCAAGAATTGAGAAGTCAGAGTCTCGGCTTCTAGATTTTGAAAAAGACAAGCGATGGATTCAGCATGTGAGACTTACCAAGCGTCGGGTCGAGGCGCTCAAGAGACGAAACCAGAGAAACCTTGTTATGGACGTGCACCGCATTCCTCGAAGAAAAAGAAGTCTGAGCGAATGTAGCAGCGCATCTACCACGTCTTTGTCGTCTATTGATTCAACCGTCGGCAACTGTCAGTAATTAATTATCTACCGTAGTAAGTTATTAGTATCGAAGCGAAAGCGGATGTCTAAGCGATAAGTCAATTCAATCAATACATTTTCCAGTTATCAATTCAAATTTTATTCATCATCTTCAGCAATTCTACTACAGCTTGAACTTTTGCTTTTCACACCAAACCCAAAGCTTGTTCGCATCTTCTAGAGAGTGACACCAGCCTCAGGTGCAGGCATGGTACGCAGAATTCCATTTAGACCATAGTATTTCGCCCCTTGATTCCCCTTGATCGTTGCAGCATACAGAATGGAAGGTCCACCTACTTGACATGTCATGAACGACTGCCCCAAACCAACCACACAAGAATCTCGGTCTGTCAAGTCGGGTACGTACTTCGGTAATATATGTCGCTGAACATATGTCGCAGTGCATCAGACGTGGGTGGGCAGCTACTGCTACTAATTATCGTCGCTGTAGCTCAAAGATAAACAGCTATCTTTGATGTACAGTAGTCGCGGAGACTGCCATCGGTACGTTCGTGCGTCGAAAAGTCTAGATAACTCCAGGAAACATAGTACTCGCATAAACCGTGCGAGCTTGATCCTTCGATAGACGAAGTAGATCAAGTATAAGACTTGTTGAATAGAAGTCTGTGGCCCCAATGATTGTACTTCCAGCCTATTCGGCAGTACGACAATGAGGGGGTAGTTTTTTGCACCACTTTCGAATTCTGGTTTGTTATCCTTCGTTACTCGCGAAGCCAGCAATGGCTCAGCCGTCAAAGGTACGATCTTCAGCATGAAGGAGACGAGCAAGCTCTTGGACCGTGAACAGTCCCGTGTTCTCTTCATCCCCGCTTGCAAAGACTTCATTAAGATATTGGGTGATGCAGTCTGGATCAATACGTTCGAAAATACCACGGACATAGGCATCCTTAACCAGGGGAATCATCCACATCGAAGTGAAGTCCGAATATTTCGCGATATTGGCATCATTTTCTGCTTTACGTCCTTCAGACAAAGGCATATTTATTTCCAGACGTGTGAATGAATAGCCAATATCGGCATCTCAAAGACCATCCATAAATGCAGGTCGACTTATTTCACCCGCCTCGTCTATGGAGTGACTTGCCTGGTCTTTTACAGCGAGCTTTCTTATGGGATGCTTGCTGGCAATGTCCTTACACGTACGCACTCGTTGTTTAAAGTGTACGCACGGTGTGTTCGCTTGATGGATGAGTTGATGGTCCCGCCCAAGGCTTTCGAGCGCGTTGGGTGTCAGCTTAAAGACTGCAAAGTACCTAATTAGACAACCTTTCATCGGTCGTTAAAAAAGTGCAAGGCTTTTCATCTTTCCGGGGCGGTTCAGTGTGCAGTAGATGCCTCTCACGACGTGTCAGCACCAACTCAACTTCATGCGGCTATCTGGGGAGACGGTTGGACAGCTGATACCCTCTCGGAAGTGACAGTGCATCGTCATGCCTACGTCGATGACGATGGCACCTCGAACCTCATGTTTGCTCTACATACGATGACCCAGGAACTGGCCGACACGCAGTTTTCACACCGACAATGGCCATTCCTAGTGCGACGTACCATTTGGTCAGCCAGTCGCAGTTTTATGTCCCGAACCGGGTGCTCTGGCATCGACGTGGCTTACCCAATATACCTCGGAAGTGTGTGAAAGGTGACACAACGTGGCTTGTTGTGCCGTTATGTATCGTCACGATTTTGACCTTTGATCTTTAGGGCCGCGACCGTGTATCGGTAGAAAATCGACGTTGCGAAATGAAGCACGGAAAGAAGTGGATTTGTTTGTGCGGGAAATCAACATTTATTCCTCAATGGAGAAGTTGACGCCTTTCTTGCCCCGAAACACAACAATAAACGCTATTGGCAAAACTCATATACTGCCACAAGTAGCCAAGACCATCGATCGTCGTTCAACTCGTCGTTGTCCAGTCTCGACAGTGTTGATAGCTCTCGACCATTTTCCATCTCGAGATCTCAACATTCCGGGCACGACGATACCGAGACTTTTGCCTGTGACAAAGGGAGTCAAAATACGGCAGCGTTTGAGCCTTTTGGCGCCTCAATTGGGTTGTCAGCGTCTGCATTCGATGCATTGGCATCTAACGCACGAAAGAGTCACCACCCTCCCTCTCTCTCTCTGCAGCACGAGACCATCAGGTCTTTTTTGCATGAACGCACCGTCCTATTGGATAAATGTACATCGCGAAAGAATGAGCTAG
>MIQA02023849.1:0-50583 GCA_001887855.2 Sclerospora graminicola
GGATGGAAAAGATGTTAAACTAGATCGCTCGCAGGTTGGAATCTGGTTCGAGCCAAGCGGTCTAGTATTAGTATCTGTGCATATGTCGGTAAGGAGGATAATCAAGAAGCAAAGCAAAGGGATAACCTACAATACATGTAAGTTTGACGATTACATCATCCGGTCCCCGGGCGGCACGGCTGACCCCTAAATGGTGAGCAGTATACGGACGGATGAGTATTCCCGGTCTGAAGTGCGTATGGAATTGAACCTGTTACCTGGCAAGTCGCGAGGTTATTGGAAATATCATTCGCCGGAAAAATGGTTCAAGCAGGCCAAGGCGGATGGAAAAATCAATAACCAGAAGGCTACCATGCTGTTCGACTCTGGCGCAGAAGTGTCTATCGTTGACACCACCTTTGCTCGTAAGGTGGGGTGTGAAATAGATGAGACGAAGCGAAAGGAGTGTATCGGCATTGGAGAAAGTTCGTACATGACCCAAGGAAGAACAAGAGTTAAGATTACGTTGGCTGGGTCTTTGGTGTATTACTTTACCGCCTGGGTAGGCAAGCTGGCAGGGCAGGATGCAATTCTGGGTATGGATTTTATGGTCCCAGCCGGCATACGATTGGATTTATCGCATGGAACATTGACGTTGCCGGATGAGGTGCAGATCCAGCTGGCCGGCCGGCGGCCTTTATATGGTTCCCACGTCCAGTTCCTCAAGTTAGGTCAGTTTGTAACGGTGCCAGTGGGAAAAGCGGTGGAAAATAATGGTACGACCACACGACAGGCGGCGTAAGTTATGGCTGACAAGGGGCGAGTGTTGTGTACCCTCGTTTGTCAAAAGGGATGATCATCTCAACTTTATAAACGTGACCAACATCTCGGAACGGCCCCTCACCTTGCAAGAAGACGTGATCATTGGAATGTGGCTGGCCGAGGACATGGTGCGGGTTATGTCACTATTGGCTCAAGACGATATATCGAGTAGCAAAACCTGGCGTTTCAGGCAACCACCGATTTGGTCAGCGGAGAGGAAGTAGCGGAAGAGGACCAGACTCAATGGTGGCTAAACCAGAGTATCGGATCCCTTCCAGGGTATAAACGCAGAGCCGGCTGTCGCCGGATCCGGCTGAACGTATTGGCCGAGATCTTGCCCCGATCGCTGAACTGGTTTTGCCCACCCCGATGAAGACGGACGAGCGACGGGATCAGGAGAAAGGACAAGGCGGAGTTACATGTGCGGTCACTCCCGATGCCGGATTGTTCGATGAACAAGAAGATACCGGATCGACCCATCCGGCCGATCAGAATTCGGAAATAGCTGAAGGCGGATCGACCCAGCCGGCCGATCAGGATCCCGAATTAGTCGAAGCTGACCAAGTCTGCATTCATGAAGGGGGCGAGCTATATGTTGAAGGTATGGAGGAGCAGATGGCGGTGCTACCTGAGGTAACCCCCTGCCCCCCGGCGGTTACTATTGACGATCTGCAAGTGGGAGACCCGGATGTGGACATCCCGGAAGAGATCAGCAGGCTGAAGGATATCATATGGAAACGAAAGCATCTGCTGATCGGACCAGGAAACGCACTTCCTCCGGCTGCCCATAGGGCGGTATGCGACATTGATGCGGGAAACGCCAAGCCGGTTACACAAAGATGCCGAAGAGTCGCCCCCAGTATCGGGAAAAGTTGTCAGAACTTATCAAGGGATTGCTGGCCACCAAGATAATTCAGCCGTCCACCTCGCCATGGGCTTTGCCCATTGTAAACATTATCAAGAAGGATGGGGTGGATATAAGGCTCTGTATTGACTACCGGCGGGTGAACCGGCTGACTAAGCTGATGGTTTACCCGATCCCGTTGATAAACGACCTGTTGGAGGACTTGGATAAAGTTTTGTGGTATTGCTCATTGGACATGGCCTGTGGATTCTGGGTGGTCTCTATGACCGATCGTGCACGGGAGATCTCTGCGTTCGTGACACCCTTCGGGTTGTTCGAGTGGAACCGGATGCCGTTCGGCCTGAAGAATGCTCCGCAGATTTACCAACGGCTGATAGAGATGATATTTAGAGAACCTGACCCTATACAGGGTGGTGTAAGCCATGTCAAGCGCGGTGCTGTAAGGGCCTCATTTCATTACACTTTTGGACCCCGACTCTATCCGACTTTGGATTTTCGTCCACGGTGGGACTCGAACCCGCAATCTCCCGGTCCCGAGGGCAGGGCCTTAACCACTGCACCAAACGAGGTCGGTGATAATCAACGGCTGATAGATAACGCGCTGTATGGACACTTCAAGATCAAGGCGGATCAAGATCCTGCTCTGGTCGGTGGCGTGTTCACCGAAGGCGACCCGGACCCCGACCCAAAACCTTCAGTTTTGGGGCGGCGGTCTTACATTGATGACATTCTCGTGGCGGCAACTACTTGGGATTTACTGTGTGACAAAGTGGAAAAGTTGATGATTACGCGTGAAAAGTGGAATCTTTCGATGAGTGTAGTTAAGAGTTTCTGGGAAGAGACTAAGGTGACCTATTTGGAACATCAGGTTTCAATTGCCGGATTGGAAGCTAATCCGAAGGATTTGGAGCCTTGAGTAATCTGCCTTTCCCGCAATCTCTAAAGGCTATGCAATCTTTTTTGGGTAGCCTGAATTACTACAGTCGGTTCATTGAGGATTTTGTGGTTTATGCTGCGGTTTTGTATGAATTACGGGAGGTGGATTACCACAAGCTGAGAGAGCAGGATAGGCAAGTGGAAGTGCAAGCTGAGCCAGCAATATCAGTCAATGGGATGCTGCCCGGGTCAAATATTTCCACCAATGAGATGGCGCCCTTGTCAACTATTCCCACCAATGAGATGGCGCCCTTGTCAACTGGTTCGGCCAATGGGATGCCGCCTTTGTCCACCCAGATAGGCAGCCGGCCGCCGGACCCCGGCGCGGCCGGCCCGGACGATCACATGACCCGAGCGATGGTAGCCTTTGGCATGTTAAAAGCAAAGATGGCGGCCACACCAGCCCTGAAGCATTTTGATATTAATAAGGTTCCTGTGGTCATCATCTACGCTAACAAGTGGGCCATCTCAGCTGCCCTCGTTCAAGATCATGACGGAGTGTACTGTCCTGTGACATTCACCAGCCGGACTCTGGAGGCTAATGAAGTTAACTACGGGCTACTGGATGAAGAAGTTTTGGCCTTATTGCGGATCCTGGATGTGTGCTATACTATGCTGGTGTCTCGGCCTATCAAGGTGCTATCAAGACGATTGACCCTGTCATGGCTTCTTACGGCAAATGGAATTGACGGCCGGCTGGGTAGATGGGCTCCTCTGTTGTCGCAGTGGTCTCTCGAAGTAATCAAGTGTACTAAAGGAGAAGAGGAGATACTGGGCGCGTTAGCGGCCAGCATTACCCCAAGGGCAGAAGTGGAGGAAGCGCTGATAGCTATAGCGCCTCGGAAGCAGCCGAGACAATCCATCATATTATTAACGCCAACAGTGGGACCCACGGAGGAGCTGATGGTTCTGGGTTTTGATGGGTCGGAGATTGTAAAGAAGGGAGTCGGGGCCTAAGATGCTATTTCGTGGAAGTTGCCCGAGTGGAAAGTGACCAGAACATGAACTGTTACATGTCAAACGAAAGTGGAACAACAGCGCAGACAATCTGGCTACCTTGGCCATGCGAGATCATGTCGGCCTCACCGTCTCGGATCCAGGATTATTGGACGGATTGGTAGAAATGAACAAGCTGTCGGAGATAATCAAAACGGCCGCTAGGTACGAGGACCATCCGCCCGGATCCAACCGTTCCGAAGAAGAAGAGTATGGCGACCAGGACTGGGAACAAGGCATTCAGACCCGACCGGACCACGAGATGCCCTTTGGCAACAAGAGATCCCTCTAGGCAGACCCACAAGCCGATTGGGCGTGACTAACCAGGGGTAATAGTCGAAGTAAAAGATTGGAGAGGAGTTTAAAGAAGCACGGATAGATATATTGAAAAGGAAACGAAGAAAAAGAAAGAATCAAAAATCAAAAGAGTCCGGTTGCACATCCCTATGGACGATTATACTTGTTGCGGAGCCGGAACACTTGAAGTCCAGGATAGTTGAATGGTCGTTTGCGGTATTGATTGCGCCAAGGATCTTGCCGGTTGATGGCCGCCAGAGATTAGGAAAGAGAGGCAGTCTGATCCCGCGCACCTAAGCCTGGGTACCATGTTCCACCCTCCGCTGCACCGCCGCACCTTCGGTTTTGGCAGATGGAGTATAAACGGGGAGATATACAGGTCATCATCTTGGGAGGCTACAGAGCTGTCATTCGACCCGAATTGGCCGGGTTCTGGTTTTTTTCTTTCGGTTCTGTGCTTTGATGTTGGGGCTGACCAGTCCAGCTCCTTTCGGGCTTAACGTCATGCAACTTATTCCAACAGAGGAGTCGGTATAATCTGCTATAGACGGGGCTGACCCGTTGTCCGAGTCGTCGTGATGTGCCATACTAATCATGGGTTGTTCGATTACTTGTAATCGGTGTGAAGTATCTACCGGCGATAATGGATCCACGTGATTTACACCGACCAATGATGCTAGGTGATCGTATAACGTTGTCAACGCTTCCTTAATCACCTCGCTATCCAAATCGAACAGCTTGTTTGCACCAAGCGCCAGGAGTGATGCCAACTTCTTCGACCTGACCAAGCAGGTTTCTCATTAGAGCCAGCAGGTTTCTGATCAGGCTACCGGAGGTGATCGGTCTAGCTGCCCAACCTTCCAGCTTCCGGAGGAATTTGGGTCAAACGATATTCATGACTCGATTAGTCTTCATAAAAGTATGGACCTCACGTAGGTAAAACGTGCGCTCACAATCCTTAACCGTAAGTTTCCCATTAGCTTCAACTTTTTCCTCATCATCTTTGACCATCTTCGGCTTAGGTTTTACATATTTTTAGGTGGATTATATCGATCCGCCATCATCATTTTTTGGCCTTTTCCAATTTTCTTCTTGTGCGTGGGATAGAGGTCGGCGCCCCGATCCTTTCCCGGATTATAGTTGGTTTTACTATAACCCATGTCGGCGTCGGTCGGAGCCTTGTGAGAGGGTTATTCCATCTTTAATGTTGACCTGGAACTCCGCCGGGCCAGATCGACTATCGCTTTCTTTTAACTTGGACAGTATCGGAGGCGATACGTCTTCCTCCAACACCCGAAAACGTTTCCTCCACTTTGATCTTTAAATCTCCCAATCTTCAGGGGAATCAAGGTGATATCCCTAGTTTGAATCCGCGCAAGCACACCAATGTGGCGGAGCCGATTTCCATTTCCAGAACGGAACTTCATGGTGGAACTCGGAGTCCCATTGGCCCGGACGAACAGTTGTCGCAGGGGGTACCCCGTTGATCCTGGTCGACTTTAGGATAGGAAAGTTATCACTAGAATGACTGACCCGATCGTCCTGGTCTTCCGACCGGTCATTATGTATAACGGAATCAAAATTCGACTTCATCTGATGTTGTATACCCATTGGTATTCGGTGGTTTCACTCACTCAGGTGGACTCTAGATGAAGATAGTTTTCCCGATCACGTCGGGGGATGCAACATCTTCGAGACAGGGGTGTTCTCCGTTAAAAACCTTCACCAGAGGACGGATTAGGGGTGGTATGTAAAAGTACCGTCAAGTCGGGTCGGGATTCTTCAACCGACCGGACCAGACAATAAACGAGAGATAACCAGTAACCACGTAAACCACGTTATAAAATCACGATCTTCCACACTAAAACAACAAAGGTTTCTCCACAACCTTTCCAATTAATAAGATGTGTTCGAAACACGAAGCGTGGGAGTGAGGGTTGAAAAACCTAATACAATCCCGTCGGGAGACTTCCGGTGAGCCTAAATGCGTCTATGCGCGTCTCAACCGGGAATTTAGTTGAGCTACAGGGGACTTGTTATCCCTGTGATCCCAATGACCGCCAACACGTGGCGAAGCGACTCTTTGCTTAGGGGGTAAATCCGATCCTACTATTTCAATGTAACATCCAATACCTAATGTATACCGTACACCAACCTATGTGACTTACCTAATACTTCGATCTTGATCGTCCTATCACATGATTTGGTCGGTATTACCTTCAACCGATCTTCAACCGACCTGACCTGGTCATTCGAGTCTGGATCTGGGGTCGACTTGGAATCGGCTTGGAGTCAGCTTCTGGGGACGATCTAAAGCTGACTTCTGAGGCTGGCACAGAGCTGATCTTGATTAAACACCTTGTGGTCGGTTTCTTAAGGCCGACTGAGACCGACACGGGTTGAATTGGGGTCGTCTTGAGGTCGGCTCGGGATCGGCTTCTCTGGTGATCTGAAACCGACTTCTGCAGCTGACTTGGCCTCGACCTTGTGGGACCGGCTTGTGGTCAGCTTCTTGAGGCCGACTTGGAGCCGAGTTCATGGTGCCGATGGGGCCGGTGTGCGCCGACCTTCGAAGCCAACTTCAACATAACTTTGGTACGTCCCTAGACAAGTCCATGCTGCATACCTAGACCCCTTTCACTCATTGTCCACTCCATTGGCGCTTTCCATTGATCGCCATGTGCTTGGACTGGACCAGCAAGTTCAATCGATCAACCATACTCTTTAGCCTGTCTGACCATTCAGATCGTCGACGTTCGTTCAACCTCGATACCACCCAGACATATATTCCATGCGTTGATCCCAACAGTAATCAAACTTCGTAGGCGTATTCCGACCGGTCCGATATCAGAACATCTATATATAGTCGTGATACTTCACTGATCCTGTAATGGGACACCATTACATAAGTGATATTTAGTTGAAATATCACAGTTCAAATGTCTGAAATGTGAATATTGGATTATAAATTATTATAATCCACATGGAAATCCGATCGAGATGTAAATACCGAATTCAAGAGGGGATCTAATAAAAAAGTATTATTATATCAGTTTTATATAACATGTTTGTATGATTAGTTTAGGTTTAATTATAGTAGTTAGCTCTAACCCACTCATAAATATATATATATATATATATATATATTCACTGTTAACTTACCGTCCTGCAGCCACATGTCATGGTTATATATATTTACATATATAAGTAAGGATTATTTAATCACTTAAATAGTCTGCTTCTTAGTTTAATACCAATTATACTATTGAGGAACAATTCACATGTGTTCCTACTCTAATTACACGCTTCCTCACCTGCAATTTTACAGTGTAAGCCTGTAACAGCTAGCCTGTTACAGATCCACCCCACTCATGATAAGGCATGTTAACGGCGACCTCCATACTTTTCTTCACATTCTCCGCTTAACCCGTTATTGAACGTATCATTCAACGTTAGATCGGCTCGCCCCACCTATCACCCGCCACGTCCTGCCCATCCTTGATGGGTGATCTCTTGACCACCAATCAGCGTTGAGATGTGGGCCACTTGCATCTACTCATTTTGAATCTTCTTCACCACAACTACCTGTAGGAGTGGGGGTATGCATGTCGACTACCAGAAGGAGTGAGGGTATCTAAAGTACGGGGGGCCCTTTGGGAACCTTTCGACAAAGATATAACATGGCTATAGCGGACACAGTAGCTCCTATCTTGGAAAATTTGGAGGCACGAAGCGGACGAGACGAGTGGACGTACAATGTACAGGAACAACACCGAAGGACTTGTGGAGCCACTCGCAAGCGTTGACGGACTATTAAATGTGGGTCATGTACCGAATCGCGGCGCTTCAGTTCAATATTTTTATACGGATTATATACATGAAGAAGATGTCCACTGGAAACGGAGTGCGACAGACCTGGGAATGGGTTCACATATATCGTGTGGGGGTGCAGAAGAGCTGAAGCGCTTTGGCAGCAAACTGGACTGTACATTGGAGTGAAAAAATATGTTTCGGTGGAATATCGCGACAAGAAAGGCGCTCGAAATCTCGGCACTGATGAAAGAATGTCTACGACTAAGGTTAGAAAACAAGTTTGAAGAATGTGACGACGAGCTAAAGCGATCATGATGGGCGATGTGTTCAATTTGAATTACGTGGGTTTACCAACTCATTTATGCGAAGGTACACCTAGAGAAGAATATGGAGGTACGCCAGCATCGGGAAACCATCTGGACGAACGTTATTGCTCAAATCCGGGTGATAGCGGAACCTTCCACAAATATTGGGAGCTCTTTTGCACATACACGAGAAAACACGACCGGCGACACGAGAAAATAGATTTCGACTTCAGCTTTAATTTCAGTGTTTCGAGGTGAGAAGTAACAAGACGCAAGAAGGGCAGAAGAAAATGTGTAGATTCCAAATCAGGATGTAGATGCTAACCTTGGGTTGAAGTTACCAAAACAGTAGCTAATAGTTAATTGGCCTAAACACCAATAAAATGATATATCAACAACAAAAAGTTTAAATTTAATCCTTTCTTGCTTCCGAGTTTCTTGTTGCAACCATAAATCCCGACCGTGGTCGAGTTGTACGCTGCTCACTTCGGAACCGTCGGGGCCACCCACCTTGGTTGAATTGTAAGCATAATGAGACGCATTTAACCTTAGAACCCATAATCTGTTGGAATTTGAATGCATTTTCGATGAAATGAAATTCCATGTTAGGCAAAACTGCGTGAACCACTACATATGAATTTTAGGTTATGAAGTACGATTTTTGAACTAAATAACTGAAATATACTTTACTTTTCCTTTTCTATACGCACGATAAGTAGTGACTGGTGAGAGTGCGGGTTTCAGCACTTCCTAGCTTGGCTTACTAAGCTAAGTTTACGCATAAAAGGTGGTGATTTCTAGTCGGATCGCGAACACCCGGTGCTACATAGTTGGCACTAACTGCGGTTGCAAATTCCTACAGGTTATGAGTCCAAGGGTCACGGGCTAAACCACGCATCTTCACCGACACATTTTTTTAATTCTTTAATTTTTTCTTGGATCATTGGAATATCATTTCTCTTTTTCGTTAAGAATAAGTGTTTTGATCGTTCGATCTTGTTTCTCGTTTACGTTTCCGACTAAAATGGAAGATGACAAAAGTGAAAAGTCGAATGCCAATATGGAGACAATTCTAGAATATTTAAAGCGTATGGACCGACGTAGAAGAGGCGCAATCACAGGGATCCTCCTCAACCACGTCACCTTGGTCCATCAAGGGATTAGAGTACGTAATCGCGTTCAGGGAGACGCTCAAGAACCACGGGCCGTTTGGGATGAAAATGCGCCTGAACGACCTAAGTGCCGAAGAGGGCATAGGGCGTGGCGCTGGTCTACGAGGCGGCGAAGAAGTCACACCACCGGGGTAAGCGCCAGGAATGAACTTGCCAGGAGTGGCAGCCGGCGTTGGCATGCCAGGAAATTTGGCCGTAAATCAATTGGGGCATAAGTGGCGTAAAGATACCAAGATTGAGTATAGAAAATTTAAACCTAAGTGGCGTAAAGATACGAAGATTGAGTATACAAAATTTTTCGGGTGCAGAGATTTACGTAGGACCAGGGTCCGGATTAAAAAAATGGCATATTCGTTCAGAGAGGTAATCGAAGTGGCAGAACTTACGTCAGGGTTCATGTGGAACAAACGCCTGAAAGTAAATAAGTTGGGGGGGCATTTAGAAGGTGTGTCATTAAAGTAATTCTAAGCCAACATTGGCACCTGGTGGCAGATATCGCCGGGGTTATTCTTTGTGTTGGAACAAATGTTGAATGCATTCAAAGTCAACATATCACGCTACCAAGCTGCACAACTCTTGACCGCCGAAAAGGACCCCAGGAGTTCCTGGTCTGAGCACTTTTGTACTTGCTTGCACTAGCTCAAGAAAGTGATTTAAGCGAACGTTTCATTGTTGAAATATTGTGAAGTTTGCAGTACCCAATTTCGAAACGTGGATTTGTTTTGCAAGCAAACGGGCGTACATAGGCAAATCAAAGAGACCGGCACCCCGACATCAAACAGGAAAGCTGAACGCATTAGCCGGACCATCTTTAACATGTTCCGGTGCGTGATTTATGGATCGGGCGTACATTTGACTTTCTGGACGGAGCTGGCTAAGTATGCCACGTACATACTCAAACGCAGTCCGACCAGGGCGAATCCTGGAAGGGTACCCCCGATCCAGATGCTAACAGACAAATCTACGAATACTGCAGATATTGTGTTTTTTGGGTAAATATTTATAAAATATTTTTTATATTATGATTATTCAAGAAATTGTTTCTTATAATTTTGACATTATTATTCCCGATTTTTTATTTTTTATATTATTCTTGCTTATTTTCTAACTCAAATTTGTTAGAATTTGAAATTTAGAAAAAAAATAATTCGTGATAACGTAAAACATCAGAATTTCGCAGGAAATTGGGTACTTTAGCTAAATTAGGATAATTTTGTTCCATCAGCAGACATGTGAAGTCCGCATGAAGCAATCAAAACCTCGAATCATGGACTAGGCGGTGGTGTAGAGGGTTATCCCTAAAGATGTCTCCGAAAAAATATACAAGCGGACCAAAGTCGACCAAAACCCCACCAAAAATATCGAAAACAGCAGTTTTCCGCGAAAAATCCTCATAGTAATGTTGCTGAAAACCCTAAAGTCGACCAAAACTATCAAAAACTGCAGTTTTTCACGGGAAATCTTTCCGCGAAAAACTGCTGCTTTCGATTAATCAGCCAATCGTAGCACGCGTAGCAAAATACAGACATATAATTGGCCAGCTGATGTTTCCTGCGGGAAACTGCTGTACTGCGGTAAACCGCTAAGTGACGTTAATATGAAATTAATTCTGAAAAAAATAATATATATATATATATATATGAAATATTTTTATCAGATTGATTACTTATGCAGTCAATCAACAGCCGGGTTTCCTCTCTGCCTTGTACGCTCGTCGTACCTGTCGTACAAGTGACGACGACAGAGCAATGTAACGTACTGCGTTTGCACTGACTGCTTCCGTTACAGACGGTTTCATCTGGTAATCATTGCATAGTGTACAGGGACTCGCGTTAGAAATCCCTTGCGAAACATGCAGAAAGGGGTCTAATTTTGGGTAAGAATGATGAATCTAAAGGCTATAAGGTTCTACTTTTAAAGGACCGAGTCGAAACCACCACCCGATACGCCACACAGATCAAGACGCTGGATGAAGTGGAAAATAAACAAATTCCAAGAATGTTAAGGGATCCAGAAGAAGACGTTTCGAACGTCCAAGTCACGAAAATCTGCGTAAAGAACCAAATAAGACTTACCAAGGCATAGAAAACCCTAAAACAGGCACCCCAAGAAGATCGGGCCGCAAAATTAGAGAGAATCCAAACGAAGCGGCGCTCTCAATCAAAAGGTCAAAGGGGAAAGCAGCAAAGAGACCAAAAGGTCCAGAAAACGTCTCGGGAGGAGGAATTGTAGAGACTTCCCGAGATGAACTGGAAACAAATGCAGTGTTTCAAGAAAAACCTGGCTGAAAAGGATCAGAACCTGTTGTATGCGTTTGCAGTCACGGACTTAAATTCCCACAGCAACTGCACTTCGGTATCAGAACCGGATCCGACGAGCTACTGCGAGGCACACAAGGGGCAACTGCCCAGCGAGTTGGAAGCAGCTGAAGATGCAGAGCTGCAGGCTTCTGAAGGGCTTGGTACCTAGAAAATCGTTCGGAAGGTGGACGAGAAGAAGTCGCTACCCATGAAAAGGGTATACAAGTCGAAGCTGAAAGCTGATGGTACTGTAGAGCGTCGCAAGGCAAGGGTGGTAGCACGGGGCGATCGGTAGATTTTCGGAGAGGATTTCTTTTTTACGTTTTCAACGGTGACGGAGCTCAATAATATAAAAAATATTATGATTATGGCGATTATCTGGAAAGTGCCTGCACGGCAGAGTGATGTCTAGGGGTAATAGGGTACCATTACGTAAATGATATTTCAATGTAAATATCCCAGTTTAATTTCATACTTGTTGTGTGAAATTAATTATTGGATTACAAGTAATTATAATCCACCCTGGAAACAGATTCATATTCAAATATCGAATCTGAGAAGAGATCTAATAATAAGAGTATTATTAGACCTGCTTTATATTAATGTTTGTAACGAAACGGAATAAATGATTGCCGATTACTAGGATTATTGCCGAAAAGGTCTCTTGGCCAATCAAATTACTCTAAAACGCATTTCAAGCGCTATGGTTGGTTAAACAGACTAATTACACGGTTTATTGCCGACTCATTGCTAGCTGAGATTGTCACGCTGCGCAAGCTTTACAGCGACGCGACCTCTTCAAAGCAGTGAAAAGGTACGTTGGCGGCGCCAAGGTTGAAGGTTGTCATGCAGCGGATGTGTGAGATGAATTAAAACATGTGTATTTTTCAGGGCGATAAATTTGCTCAAGTGATGTACTAATGGAGCAGATAAATGCTCTTTGCTATATTGACTTAGTTGCGAGGCGATCCAGACGTCAGCAGGATTTTTACATGGGTAACGCGCAGTGGAGCGCATAAGCGTATAACACTTCAATTATGTATTGGTTCATTTAATCAAATTAATAAACCTATACATACTTGAAGTGTCGCAGTTTCGGCAATAATCTGGGTAACCTGTTTTTTACCTCATAAATTCCCTTTTTTATGAATGGTTCAGTTTGGTCAATTTTAGAGCGCTAAAGCTAGCTATAGAGCCCAAAATAGACCATGATTTCTTCTTTGATTCTATATGCTTCCGAGCTATTCCAGATCTAAAACAGCTGAAAATTGAAAATTACTTAAGGGTCGTAACTCGGCAATAATCCCTTCCGTTACGTTATGATTAGTTTAGCTTTAATTATAGTTATTTACTCTAATTCACTCATAATATATTCACTCTTAAACTTACCGTCTGGCAGCCACGTGTTATGGGTATATATTTACATATATATCCGAGAGACTATTTAATCAACTAAATAGTCCATCTTTTAGTTTAAGGGGGCGTTTATAATCACCCCCAAAACCATAGACTCACCCCCAAATTACAGTAGAACCCATATTAGCTCCGAAAAAACGAGCAAAATACACAGCCAGATGATTTAGAAGAAGGATATAAAACGTGCCCATTATTGAAAAATATATTTACTAATGTAATACTCGAATGCTATAATAGTATTAAAACAATGGACGAGGAGCGTATCGTGCTGCTAGGCTCGATTCGAACGCGCCAGAGCGTGAATAATAGTTCACCTTACGTATGCAAAGCAGGAGGCACACCGGTACGCTTTAATGGCTAAAATATGAGCCAACTGTTCGCTGTGTTCTGACACAAATGAAATTGCCTCATTAGCATTTTTGATCCTGTCGCTTATCTAGGCTTGGTACTTGGATCCGCCGCCGGAGGCTGCAAGCTTGACATGCCCCAAGTGCGACAAGGGATTATTTCTGGTTGCACAAGTCTACGCTCCAGTGGAGACTGAACGTACGCTCTACGTCTTTGGATGCAACTCTGTGTCGTGCGCTAAAACTACAGGCAGCTGGAGAGTGCTGCGCGATCAAATGGTGAGAAAACCCGCTTTCGAGGAGGAAAAAACAATGGCGGAGATCGCTAACAAGGTGGAGCACGCATGGGATTTAGATAGCGAAGACAGCGACTGGAGTAACGATGAGTATGACAGCAATGGGCAAGACGCTGCACCTGATCTTGAAGCACTTTTACAGCAACGAGATAATGCAATGAAAACGAGTACCAAAATCACTAAACAGCATGGAGCACCTTCAAAGACAGAGCAGACAAAAGTGAGCGCTTTGACTGGCGTTCCAAGTGCTTTTCCGGCTCTGCTGATTGAAGTAATCGACGAGCCTTATGAAGACTACACGGTAGAACATAACTTTGCGCATGAAAATCGATTACTCGAAGAGTACATGAAATGTATGGGGGGATCCGAAAAACATAAACGACAAGAAGTTTCACAACCCAACCAAGCAGCAGGTTCTTTTATATCCTTCTTCTAAATCATCTGGCTGTGTATTTTGCTCGTTTTTTCGGAACTAATATGGGTTCTACTGTAATTTGGGGGTGAGTCTATGGTTTTGGGGGTGATTATAAACGCCCCCCTTAGTTTAATCCTAATTAAACTATAAGGAACAAATTACATGTGTTCCTAACCAATTGCACGCTTTCTCACTTGCAATTTATACAGTTTAATCCTGTAACAGCTAGCCAATTACACCTGGTAGCACTTTGTGGTCCGTCTTAACGACCACTGTTTGTTCCGTTCCGCTAGTTAACCAGCGGAACGAAGGTTTAAGAGCCACTAGGCCGATATGTCGACGGTCACGATCGTGAACGCATGCGTCAGTTCGCGCATGACTTAGTGAGGGAGCCTTCCCTCACTTTCCACAACGTAATGTGGAAACTATTGTGGAGATTATGTGGATCATGCGGACCGACGTCATCACCATCCTCAAGGCAAGTCGTCGGAGGAAGCTTTGGACATAAAAAGTCGTTTTGAACGACTTTACCTTGCTCAACATGTGCTTTCCGCGTCATTATTAACCCGGTCGACTCAACACCAACGGCAAGAGTTGAGGCTGTAAAGGCACGGATACCACCCTATACTGGCGAAGGGGGTGAACCCCTTCGAAGATGGCTCGCAGAGGTGGAAGATGTCATCTCAGCGCAAAAGATTGTGGACCCGCGTTCACAAGCTTAATTTGCCACCACATGCCTGGGCGGTCGTGCCAGGGCATGGGCAATGAGCCGCAGATCCACTGATGAATCTGCGTTCCTGGCCTATCAGGAATTAAAAGCTGAGCTAAAGCTCGACTTCAAAGCCACAGAAATGGAGCTTAGTAACCGAGAAGAGTTCATGGGACTCCAGCAAGGTAAGCTGAGTCTTCAAGCTTACGCTCAGAAGATACATTATTTATTATCAAATATTGTGTATTAGCCGGTGCCCGCTGCCATGCCGGTCACTGGCTACATGAAGGGACTGAATGACGGTCCCATCAAGTAGAGTCTTTACAGCAATCCGCCAAAGACTCTGAGGGATGCTATAGACCAAATCTTTCGAGAATTATAATTTAGCATTCGTTCAGCGTCAACATACTAGACTTAGTCGAAGGACTCAACAGCCTTTCGACTTTAACATGCCACCAGTGCAGCATGTTAACCATAACAATTGTTAAAACAGACAAAGTTTACCTTTCGTCCCACGACACCAAAACCCGCGCCAGAGCACGGGCGGAGGAGGTCCAGAACCAATGGACGTATCGGTTGCAGTTGCCTCGACACCGAGGCATCCGAAGAACAAGAAATATCTTCGATGCAATAGATGTGCAATGATGGGCTATGCCCACGAGTGTATGGCGCCGCGGCCGGCGCCACGCAGTCAGCGGACTGGACAGTCCGCTGGTCGGCGCCATCATCAGGGGCAACCCTCTGTTGAAGAAAAAACGGGAACAACCAGTAGGAGCGGGGTGCCCTACTGGACGGGTTATCTCACATGTCGACATCGGGAATGTGAGGATATAGCCCCAAACGAGACTATGTACTGTCAAAAGGTACAGGGGAAAGGAAAGCTCTCATTACCCTGAAGGTTAAGCCGCATCGAAACGATGTCCCCATGCGCTTTTTGTTTGTCACAGGAGCGTCAAACAATTTCGTTAGAACTGAGGTTCGAACGTCATTGGATTTCGTGGAGATTGACACTCCACGAAGTATGTTGTCAGTCCGGTTAGCAACAGGTGCAACCGTGACTAGACCAAAGCGTGTAATTCGCACTCGCTTCGAATTTGTCGAGCTGTCGTTCGAGGACGAATACATCGTCCTCGATCTTAAGGACAAGTTCAATGTTATCTTGGGCATCCCTTGGATGTCCAAGCACAAACCAACGATCGACTGGGTAAACCTGTCGATCGTCTGCGGCGGACCCACATAATCTGATCACCCTGTGAGTAATCCGGCTGTATCTAACGATACAACCGCAGGGTCAGACAGTCTGGTGAGTAGCGATGGCACCACCAGGTCTGATCTGACACTATCAGCGGATGGTACACCCGCTGATCAAAGTCCAGAGGGACTTGCACACGCAACGGAAGAGTCGTTGTGTGTTGATAATGTGTGCAACACGGGTGACAATCACCCCCGTGTTTAATTAACCACGACCTACGACGGTCGTGGTGTGGAGAATTCATCCACGGTGGGAAACACCCACCATGCGAACGAAGGGACCAACACGAGGGAAGACAATTCCCGTGATGAAGATGAAGAACTCACGACTGAGAGCAGTCGTGAGCAAGAAGATTCACAGTTAGCAGTGGCAACCATGAGGAAGAAGCCTTGCACACGAGTGATAACAATCACCGTGTTGCAACACAGGCATTCGGTCGGCTGATCGCGTAACGGATCAGTCGAGAGGATCAACGTCTTGACACAGACAGAGACCGGACTAGCTAACCAGTCTCTGGCACTCGATAATCCTCCGAAAGAAGGTTTGGAAGTGATCGCTCTTCCATCCCTAAGCTGAAAGAATTTGTGAAGAATTTGCGCGATAATTAGATCGAGCGGATCTGCGTCATCGTTGAAACAGACGATCGATATTCGTTCACGAATATCCACATTGCATGTGGACGACATTCGTGATGGTTTCGTTCCCAATGAACAAACGAAAGCCCATCGCTTTGAAGCGCAGCGTTGGGAGTCGCTTAAAGTGAACTCCTCGTGCTATGAAGTACTTTGGGAATACGCTGACGTATTCCCAGAAGAAGTAATTTGTGAGTTCCCTAAGGACAAGGGAACTCGCCATGAAATAGTCCTCGTACCAGGGACAAAGTATTGTGTCACGCAGCAATGACCATTACCGCGTGACCTGGTCAAAGCGATCGACGAGTTCTTTGAAACTCGTCGCAAGGCGGGACATGTGCGGGGGTCTACCTCACCGCACTCCAGTCCCACCTTTTGTGTGAAGAAATCCACTGGGGGGTGGAGAATCGTTCACGCTTTTAACAAGCGTAACGCGGCCGCCGTACCGTCACAGACGCCAATATCGCGGAAAGATGTCATCATTGATGGCATGAGCGGGAGTACCGTTTTCAGTGCTCTTGATTTAACGGATGGGCTTTACCAAATTCTTATGCGTGAGAAGGATATCCCTCTTACGGCAGTAAGCACTCCAAGCGGTATGCTTTGGGAGTGGCTTGTGATGCCGCAGGGTTTCGAAATGCCCCTGCCATATTAAAATAGATGCGTCACGCATCTATTGCGCCCAGTGCGAGAATTCGCACCGAGCTATTTTGACGACGTGTTCATCCACAGCAAGGCTGAACACAGTAAAAGTGATGTAGATGTTCACAACGAACATCTACGTCAGGTGTCAGAGGTTAAGCGTAATTATAAGCTCTATGCAAGTCTATAGAAGTGCACCTTCGGTGCACCTGAAATACCCGTTCTTGGCTGCTTTGTGGGCAAGAACGGGGTGTGCCCTGATCCAGAGAAGATCAGGGTGATTAATTAATGGCCTACGCCAAACAATGTCAAGGAACTTCGAAAGTTCCTTGGGTTGGCGACATACTTGCACAAGTATTCGTGCAATTTTGCTGGCCTTTTGATCTCTTTCTCAGTTACAGAAGAAAGATGTCGAATGGCACTGGGATACTCAGTGCCAAGACGCTTTTGATGCAGTCAAACGAAGCTTGAATGAAGCGCCTGTCTTGGCTATAGCCGATAACGAGCGATCGTTTCACGTCGTTTGCGACGGGAGCGATTTTTCAATCGGCTGCGCCTTGATGCAGCGCGATAACAAATCGTGATCGCGTAATCTTCTATCAATCTCGTCATTTGTGCTCGACAGGGCGCAACTGACGAGAGGTTGAAGACAAACCCGGAAAGTTGAACGTGATAGCGGATGCGCTATCACGACGTCCCGATTACGAGACGAAACCGTCTGTGACGGAGGCAACCAGTGCAAACGCAATACGTTGCACTGATCTGTCGTCGTCACTCGTACGACAGGTACGACAAGCGTACAGAACAGACGTTGAAACTCGATTGCTGATTGGTTACTTAAGAAAATAATCTGATCGGAAGCGCGAGGAACTTCCGGAGTTCCTTCGCGCATGCGTGCATCGTTATCGATTGCACGATGGTCTGTTGCTTTACAGCACAGACCATCAAGATGTTAGTCGTATCGTCGGTCCAAACGACGATGATTTCAAACATCAGATACTGTTTGAGTATCATGATGCTCCGATTTTGGGACATCAAGGCCGAGAGAAGACGTATTCTTCTCTCGCACGCGATTTCTACTGGCGTAACCAATATAAATGGATACGCAAGTATATACGCGCTTGCGAGATTTGCCAGCGCGTCAAGCCTGCGCACTCTGTGCAGGCTCCCCATTAATCTCTGTTGGTTCCGACAGAGTTTTGAAAGTCCATTTCTATGGACTTTATATTCCGTCTTCCGCCTGATCACAGTCGAAAGACTGGAATCGTGGTCCTTGTAGACCGTTTTAGCGAGATGGTTCATCTTGCTGCAGTGTCAGAGAATGTCACTGCCGCGCAAACAACGCGGATAGACAGTCCATCGACTGCTAATAAAGCAGTAGATGAACTCGTATTACAGCGCCAAGCTGTAATACGCTATGTGAAAGATGCACATGCTTCTGCTTTTGATTAGCAGAAGCAAAATGCAGACAAGAATGGAAGGAAAAACACAAATGCCCTTCAAAAAGGTGAATTAGTTCTGTTATCTCCAACTAATTTTCCTACACATGCAACTTGCAACTTCCCTACACGGAAGTTGCTCCCTAAATTCATTGGACCCTTTAAGGTCCAAAGCCTAAAGTGGAATGCCTATACATTAGACATTCTCGGGGCCATGCGCCTTCATCCAACGTTTTACGATGGGAGGCTCAATCCGTACCTTACGACTACGCCTTTTGACGAGACACATCCCCACGGCGAATGCCGTTGCTTCTTCTCCCAAGAGAGACTTGTAATCGGTTTACAACCGATTGTGGGAAGTCCGGAGATTTTCCATCTCGTTTTTTGTCAATCAAGTTCGACCAGCTAAAGACCATTCTTCTGCTGTAGGGCAACGTGAGCGCCCAATATGCCGTGAATCTCTTCACGAAGGGAACGATATGTCTTCACAGAGTGAGACATATCGCCGCTCAGCTTAGAGCAGTGCCTCTCGAGCTTGCGGAGCTGTGAACCATCCTCCACAACAATGACGGCGAGGGAACTACCAGCCCCCGCCGCCCTTGATTGATAATCAGGGGAATAAGCGCTATATTCTCGAGCGCTTGATTGCGAAGCGCTCGGTTCCCTATAAGAAGGGGCAACGTACCGAGTACTTGGTACGATGGTTGTGTATTCCCAAGAGTTTGACTCTTGGGAACCGATTGAGGTGCTAAGGGCGGATGCTCCTGACCTCCTGAAGAGGTTTGAGAATGATAAATTCTCCTCAAACCCGTAAGAAGCATCAACACTAGGTGTTGATGCATGTGGGGCATCAACACTAGCTGTTGATGGATGCAAGGTATCAGCACTAGGTGCTGATGCATTAAGGGCATCAATTAGGCCCTTAACACTAGCGAGTACCGAGTAACCTCGGTACCCTCGTAGCTCCTTTTCGCTCAGACAAGGAGCTCCCTTGGGGCGACGAATATGAAAAGGGGGACCGCAATAAATTCCTTCTTTGATGCAGGTAAAATGAATAAATTCCATTTTCCTTGTACGTGAGCGCTTTAAAAAGTGCGTCCCGACTTACGTGAATTTTATTCACGTATTCGTCGGGACCTTTGTTGTAGTTTTCAATAAAGGCAATTCAACTTTGTGTCAGGGCGTCTTTATCGTCCCTGTTCTTACGCGACCCTTTTCGGTTCGTATAGTAACGAGCCTAAAAGAAACGGTCGATAAAGTCCCGACGTCTATCGTCGGTACTCCTATCGAAGTGACGGTTGCGAATGTCTTCGCAATCATCAAGCGCGTTGATGTCAAGCAACGGGCACTGACAATCGCACTTTCTATCCCCGCCACTGTCGGGCACTAGCGGCCATCCTGGGGTCAAAAACCCTCTTTGTACGGAACATGTGGTTCCGTACGACAAGACGAATCAGAAGTAACGTAAGCAACTTCTGCCCGTTATTTCTTGGTTGGTGAAGTGCCACCTGCCCTTATAAAGTCGTCATCTCGACCAGGCGAGTGTCAAGGTCCAGAAGGAGCTCTCCGCTCCTTCTGCCATCGAAAGACGGAATTGTCGCTGTCATAATCGACAGCGTCAGAATCCACCTCGCCTTCACTTCTCGGTGAAGAAATTCTAGCGAGCTTACGTTCGCTAGACCTCTCGTGGAGGACGGTGACGTCTTCATTCTCTTTTTCGGAGTCCAGAGAGTCTCCGAAAAGAACACTTCTACGCCACCCGCCATTCGGCAGGTGTGAGCTTTCTAGATGTCGCGCTAGCGACATCTTCACGCCCCCTCTTAGACACTGCTTCCGCAGCGTCTATTACGAGTGACAATCGGTCTCTCGGCTTCCCCTCCGACGCTACATTAGCGGCGTCGGCATTCGATTTTGGCACCTCTGCATGTGATGCAGAGGTGGATGTTGTATTAGCAGTTTCAGCAGCGCCCTTAAGAGCGCCGCCGCGTGTCTCGACCATTGAGTTCTTCTGGTTAATGGTTGTAATCAAAATATTGCTATGACAAACAAGTCCCACCATTCGATAGGCCAATATTACATTATATTATTGGCCAACCACCTTGCGTGGGGGTTGATGTAATGGGGAACCATTTCATAAGTGATATCTTAGTTGAAATATCACAGTTCAATTTCTGACTTGCTGTCTGAAAAAAGAATATTGGATTATAAGTTATTATAATCCACCCTTGGAAACAGATTCTAATCTAAATATCAAATCTATGAAGAGAGCTAATAATATTCGTATCATTAGATCAGTTTTTCATTACATGTTCATATGATTAGTCTAGATATAATTATAGTAGTTAGCGCTAAACCACTCTTAAATATATATTCACTCTTAAACTTACCGCCTTGCAGCCACGTGTCTGAGTTAGATATTAATTTTATATAACTAAGGGACTATTTGATTAATTAAATAGTCCAACTCTAAGTTTAATCTTAATTAAACTATTGAGGAGCAAATAACATTTATTCCCAACCAATTGCACGCTTCCTCACTTGCAATGTAACAGTGTACGCCCGTAACAGCTAGCCTGTTACACAAAATACAGTTAATATATGTTTTCATCTTCCCCTCCATCATGAGCAGCGCCCTATTTTTCTTCTGGATAATTGTAGCCTATTTCTCTTGTGTGATTTTTTTATCCTTGCGATCCTTTACATTCTTGGAAAACCTGTTTAGTTGGTTCCGATTCACCTCCGTGCTCCGGAACTGCTCCATTCGACCGTTCTTTCCTGTCGATCTGATTCGTGACATTTGATCCTTCCTTAGGCTTCAAATCGTCGCTGCCCTTCGACTTCTGAATATCTAATTTTAAGCTTGAGGCGTACCCGCGCTCCGAAGCCTTCTTGTCGACCTCCTTTGGCTTCGTCCGACCTGCTCCATTTTCCCCTTTCTTGTTTGTGACTGTTATCCCTTCAGATGTAGCCTGCTGCTGTCTTGCTACCTCAGTTGATCCCATCCCACTCTGTTTATCCACCAAGGCCAAATGTGCCTTGAGCTGTCTTGGATGGGGTCGTACTGCTGTCAGATACCTGGGTACAATCGTCATTTTTCTCTGCTTCCTCTGGCTCCGTAGAAGCCATTTGTTTTTCCCGCGCTGCCTCCACTTGCGCACGGAGCTCATCCATTCTGCGAAATGTTGTGTCCGGGAGCGAGAATTTCTTAAGCTCGTCCAGTGTCACCTGAATACAATTTGACTTTAGGAGCTCGTTTATCGGGGTAGCGCCTTCCGCATGGGATGCCCAACTTCTTCACATCGTAGACACTGCGTACGCCCTCGCATCGAAGGGATGCTCAATCACCAACATGGTGTGACCTCAATAAATTCTTGTTATGCCAAGTAATGCAGTGGGTCAAGCATCTGGCTCGACTATCTGCTCCCCCAAAGTCAAGGTATCTGAGAACGGTCCGCTTTTATCCAGATCATTTAATTGAAACTCCGTGCCTAATAGTTGTCTCAAAAATCCTGACAACTTCAGTAAATCCATAGATCTCGTAATATTCTTCAAAATACAGGAGTAAAATCCCTAATGTTCATAACTTTCACCATTGCTGTCTACTTGGGATTACCACGCTGAACCCGAGACTTTCTGTACCTCTTGATGTAAATTTCATAGGAGTGGTCATACCTGTGGAAAGGGACCTTCACGTCCGTATACGTTTTCGCCATGTCACGCGTAAAAAATGAAAATAGAGAGCATGATTTCCACTGTCGTAACTGATGCTTTTAACCTGGGCCACCATTTTCCATAAAGCCGCACTCCCAGATCCTCGTGTGAAGCTGCCGTAGCGATAATCTCTTGGATACATTTCGTACTAAGAAAGGCTTTTTTCATAGGGCTTGCACCGCGTAAATCCATAACTAAGCCTTCAATTTGGGCTCGAATAGTGTGTACTAAACGTATTTTTCATCAATCTTGATAATTCGTTTCAAAAATTGCGGTAATTGCTTAGCGATAATATTTCCTTCCACTAATCCTTGGACTATGCGCCATTCGTCGTCGGTGCCCTGACGCACCATCATAGGGGCATATTTGCTATAATCCTTCTCTTATACAGCCCTAAGACGAGAAATTTCGTCTGACGCATATACCTCAGTTTAAAACAGGAAAGTCTTCCTTAGCAATTTGTCATCTATTCATTCGATGACCGCCCCGCTACTTTACTCGCTCATCCCTTCAGTGTTTCAGATAACAAATCCGCTTTCTTTACCTTTTCCTGTCCTATCACCTTCCATATGAGCCCTTCAAAAGATCGCGACGATCTTTGCGCCAATAAATCCGACCCCACCACCTGTTTACGCCACACCTATAAATTTTTTTTCTTCCACCACTACCAATTCAAAGTAATCCAATAGTCGTTTTATTTCTGGTACTCTTAACGATGGGATACGTTTTGCAGCATCCTAAAATTGTGACACAGGGACACTGCCGAGAACAGATCCTGCGTTAAATCTAACCAGGCCTGCGCCCGTGGGTGCGCTGCTGCCGCATGACTCAGCGCACTTTGTAACGCCACTGCGACTCCGAAGATTCCACTCTACCCATCCTAGGCTCAGCTGCTACACCGAGTCTTCGGTCGGGTTCTTTTTCCAATTTTTATGTTTATGTCGGTGAAGTCCAGTTTCACACCCGGTATTACCGGTTTCTCCCCGGTTTCCCCTACTACAGTCTCACGTCCTAATGAGAGCTCCCCTACATGGCAAAAATCCTGTATCTGATCCCTCAAGTGCCTGCACCAATCAACACACTATATTTTGGTATGGACGAGCGAATTCCCCCTTTACGTGAGTCATTTTATAAGTGGTCACCAAAATCACCAAAAAAAAAATCTAGGGTCGTGACTTCAGCCATGACACCAGTCCTCTTATTTTGCAAAAATGATCTTGTAAGCTCGTTTGAGGAGGTAAACTTTGAATTGAAATATTTGCTTTGCTAAATGTATGGGTCAGCACATATCTGCCTTCTTCTTCTATCATTAGTGGGCCGTCAGTTTCCGGTGTCCGAAGAAGAGCATCAACATCGCACAGCGCTGACAATCATGCAATCGCGCGCTCTGAATCAAAATGGCGACTTGACTGCTTAGGGTGGAATGAAGACGACCAAGGCACCGAAGCTGCATATCTTTCGCAACAGGCTTCGTCCATATAGAAGCGAACGGCAAAATCCCATCAGCCACGATGGGCCCTGGCACCGGTAATAATCGTACAAAAATGCATGTAACAAGCTGGATGACTTTGTAATTAAGAGAAAATCTTGAAGACGATGATCCTTCTGCGGGTCGCTAACAAAGAATCATCCAAAGCCTTGCACCTGAGAAATGCTGCAACCGCTTGAGGAATATATGCCATCCATCCAAAAAGTAACTAAATAGAAGAGTTTCGGGTTCAGCCGCAATTCCCGGGTACTTTGCAATTGCAGTAATTATGAACTAGTGTGGAAAAAAAAGTGAAATTTCTATTCAGTAAACCCATCTCGTACTTACTGCTACCATTAGCGCTGTTGGTCAGCCTTATCGCCTCTATGGCTGCTCTGTTAGACTCATTATATTGCGAATGTATCTAAGGCATTTCGTATTCGGAAAGAAGGGACTTTGAGAGGTTGGCATATTTTCTTGTCCACGAATAGAATGTACCTGTCGGATCTGACCCTCGCTCGACGGCGTCGGTACATCTCCATCTACCCCTATCGCAATGAGCTTCGGCAACCTTCTGACACCAAATATCAGGATGAGTCTTTTTTCGTGTCTCTGGTTCTGAAAAGTGCACAAGCAAACATGTGTGCTCTTAGCGAAAGAACCTTTGGCATATTCTCAATCATTGTATATGATAGACTCGTAACTTCACAAAAGCTCAAGTAGTACCGTATATCACACACACCCATAGATGACGTTTCTATATCTGGACCACTCGATTTTCTTGGTTCGTGAGTGCACTACTTAAGGAGGTGTGACTGTAGTAGGTTGGTGCCCGGGTCCAGTACTACCGTCTCCTTAACCGGTAATACTGACACCTCGGGTTTTTACATATGGGTGGCTACAAACATATGGTTCGTAGATCAGGGTGGCCACAAGTGTACGTAGGTGACCAAACAAATACCGGTATTTAAAAAGGATATCGTCAAGTATCAGCTGTTTAAACTTTTTCTTAAAGCAACCGCACTTCAAAATAGGAATAGCGGTCAAAAGTGGATAAAGCGGATGTTTTAGTTTTGTGGATCCGTCATTCATCATCATAGTTCTAAGGAAAAAAATGAAGCGTTGATCGGGCTAATCGAGATCGTATAACAACACAACAAGTCACTTAAAGCTGAGGAAGGACTGATCATAGCTTTAGCAAACATTGTGGTCTATCAAACAATAGATGGAACGTAAACATGAGTAAGAAAAACGAGTGAAACATATTTGGTATGAAGACAAAGGTAAGTAGCTCTATATTTCCTCGCAAAGTTTTTTCAGAAGCCACGTGTGTGTACTTTCTCGGTAAGGAATCCGATCTACGCCAAAAGCGTACAATTAAATCCTTCAAATGCTGACGCAATGACTGAATACCCAATTTCGTAAAAAATGAGCTCCTGGTTCGGTTTTTGGGTCTCTTTGTCCACATCAATTGTTGTCCCGCCGAAGCATCGATCGAAATGAAATGTGCGACAATCTCGTGCTGTCTTAGCAACCGCAAGAGCAGCAGAAGTGCGTGTCGGCGCGACGCTAGTTGCTAAACATAATGCTTCGACGAATGACAGATCCACAAATCTGAAACATCCGCTTTATCCACTTTGGACCGCTATTCCTATTTTGAAATACGGTTGCTTAAAAAAATGTTTAAACAGCTGATACTTGACGATATCATTTTTTCCATACCGGTATTTGTTTGGTCACCTACGTACACTTGTGGTCACGCTTTGGCCACCTACGTACACTTGTGGCCACCCTGATCTATGAATCATATGTTTGTAGCCACCTAGATGTAAAACCCCCTAACACCTCCCTCTTATCCTGTTTTATATCCAAATCCGGAACTGAACCTTGCGAGGCCTGCGTTTCTGCGACGATCTCGTCCTCATTACCTTTAACTGCCTTGCTAGGGTGACCCGGTCCACTTTTCCCACGACTATCTGGATCTGTATGCGGACCCGGGTCATCTCTGGGCATGGGTACGTCCTTAGTATCAGGCATCGTATAGTCCTAATCCCTACAACGTATAGGGGCTTATTTCGCAAATTTAGACCCAGCAACCCTTACTACGAGAGTTCAAACGTTTTTCTGTAATTCCATACCATAACGGTTCTGTGGTGTAGTCGCTCTCAGAAATTCTTCCTGAGACGCGAACACCCACGGGGGGGGGCCAGACGACTGACTGTCGGAGGGGGTACTCCGTCCATCAGTCATGATCCGATCCGGCATCCGGCCGGCTTGATCGGTCACTTCCATCCGCTTGATCGTGACGACTCGGATGTTCCATGTTCAAAGCTCACCTTGTGTACCCGTCAGTACTGGCAGTTGCGCTCTCTTGGTGGACCCTAGGGCGAAAAGTGTAAAGTCCGTCGAATAGGGAGATGAGGGTTAGGGCTAGGGGTAGCTCCTGGGCGGGAATCGTCACCGGGGAGCTCGACTGGCAATATACTTGAAATTTGTATAATACCGGCTGGACCGAGAATAATCGATCGGCCAGCCAAACCAATGATAATGAAGGGTGAATCCAAACGTGTATGTAAAGGGGAATCCAAATATAACTCCACCCTCTTCCACAGAAGGCCAAAATGTCACCACTTCCCAATACTTAATACCGTGTTTCAAAACACGGGCGACTTGAGGTGAGTATACGAAAACGCCGCGACTCCCGGTCAGGGGACATCCGGTGGGTTAACTTAACCTTCCCCGGGCAAACCAATAGCAGCAAGAGGGGACCTTGTTAGCCCTCCGCTGTGAACCAATAAAAGCGACTTGTGTCTGAAAAAGCGAAACGTATACTGATTTATTCCTATATCCAATACTCCCTTTTGTGTAACCTACCTCAAATAGCCCGGCTGAACAGTCATGTATCTTACCTGAAGTGGACCGGTTAACTCCGATTTTGTGTACCAGCCCGGTCGGTATACCAACCCCAGATGGTACCAGCCCGGTCGGTACACCGAACCTAGCTGGTACCAGCCCGGCTGGTACATCGAACCCGGCCGGATCGGCCGGATGGCCATCCATCTGAGCTCACTGGCCGCTGGCGCTAGCACTTCCTTGGCAGCTCCACGTCCGATCCGGGTGCCTCCTTCATCCACTAGAACACTCATCCTCCTTCAGGCCCCTTTCGCTCATACCTTCCAACCAATCCGCCACCGATCCGCCCCTCGGCCGTCCGCCATCCGCGGTCGTCCTGTCCGCTTAGCCCGCTAACCCAACTATCCACGTCTTCAGTCGCGTTCGTCCGGCCTGATTCCAGGCCAGGTGCCGTCCGGCCGCTAGTAGATACATCCGGCGGCCCTCAGATCGCGTCCCCTGTTGACCGGTTAGGGCATCCAGCTGAGGGCGACATTTCCACCAATCAGGTGCGGGCGTCCACTATCATTAGTCCGTTAATTTCTGGGTCCCTTCACCACAATATCATTCTGCTGAACCTGATGTTTTATTGGATCCTTTTCCTTAACCACCACCGTTTCATCGTATCCAGAGACACGTTCCGAAGTCGCTCCATTTTCAGATGATGTCCCACTTGAAATGTCACACTCTGTTGCCTCGACATAATTTGAGGCGACAGCGAGTCTTTAAATGGACGAAGGATCTGTACTAGAATCAAGAATTAGGGCAGCTTTCTCCGGCAATGCTGGGGTTTTGCTCTCTATCATTTGTTTCTCGCGATACACTTGACGACGAGGAGTGTTGGTCTCTTTATCCTTCCCTCGTGCAGAAATATTCCCTGGATGATTACGATTTAGAGATTTTGGATCCTCTCGAAGTTGCATATTGAAAGATGCAGAAATTGCTTCTTTCTCTTTCACATCGTCGCGACGTTTACCTTTTGCCACGAATAAACTTTTATTGGTTCGTGAATTTTCCGTTAAAGCAACTGAGGTTTCTTGCGATTGAAGCGGGAGACGTGGCTTACACTCGTCATCGAAACGGTTAGGGGATCGAGGATGAAATGTATCCATATTACTCTCTGGAGTTCTTGTTCGCATATACGTGCGATCCTCGAAGGGGTTCGTTCGATTTCGAGTCGGATTAGGGCTTCGCAAAGTTTGACTTATCTTGGATACCAAACTGTCTCGAATTTGCTAATCCGTCGCCATCGCACGCACTTCGCGACTTCAATTCATTGACTTTCTCCAGTAGAACTTCTGAAGCGCGATAGAAGCGGCTTTGCGTAAAGCGGTGGATCTACAAAAGTCGCCCAATAGTTTAGCATTCCATTTTCAGCAGTGCTTCAAATGCAAAAGACGCACCTGATTCCGGGTAAGGCATGAGCTGCCAACGTCAATAATTTTAAGGGAACTGTGACCATGCAAAACCAGCAAAATGTTTTCTAGCTTTAAGTCGCAGTGAAATCACGTTCGCATTAGGGCGTCGCATATACTCTAGCACCTTCAAAATCTGCCGCGCAAACTTCCTTAGCAATGCCAAGAAAGTTGGTTCCACGGAGAACATCAAAAAGATTTGGTCAAGCCGCTCAAATACCACACAAATTCACACCTTCCCATCAATTAATTCACAAGTCACTTTACCACACCAGGTCGGTCACCCAGATCGACTCCATAGATCACCTCCACGTAGTGATGTAGATATGGAATCAGATGGAGAGATCAGTCAACATTTGATCCGGATGATTTGGATATGGAGATGCCTCGTAGGGCAAATATGGCCTCCGCGCAGGCATTTGACAGTGATTCTGGAACGATCACCCGAGTGCGGATGTCGGCGATCTCAGAATTAAAAGATTTCACCGGCAAGGATATGGACGATGATCAGGCGAGAGCTTGGTTGAGTCGGACTAAATCAGCTTTCTTGAGAGATAAGATACCGGAAGGTGAAATTTGCCTGATTTTCGCTGATTTGATGAAGGGCCCGGCCAAGAACTGGCTTAAACAGCTGAGCCGAGAAGTACGTTTGAAGTGGCCTCAATTGTGTGAAGAATTTGAAGAGCAATATTGCAACTCAGGGGTGTCTGTCGCGAGACAGTATTACCATATGAAGAAAAGATCCGATGAAACACGGATTGAATACGAGGCGATGAAGTGTTCGATGGTCGAGATGGTGGGTCATTTGCAACAGCTCGATGACCACCGTTGCGACCATGATCAGCTACTTCGGAACCAAATTCGTACCGCCGAGGAAGTGGAGCGCCTGGAAGTCGAGATGCGTCACACGGATGAACAGGTCCAGCTCTTGGTGAAACAGCTTTCTGATTCGCGCATCGGCCGTGCCAACCTACGAAAAAGGTTGAGCAAGAACCAGAAGGAAGCTGAAGATCGCCGGCGCGAGCTTAATCTTGCTCGGGTTAAGCTTGAAACCCTAGAGCTCGATGAGCGCGCTTGAACCCAACGTCATGGCGACTTACAGAAGATCGCCCACCAGACAATGGACAGATGGACCGACCCGAACGCTGATTCGGGGTCGCTTCGGACGGCTTTGCAGGGACTCCTTGAGCTGATCGGCTCTCTTGTTCCGGCTGGGACACTGTCGTATAAGCCTCTTGGATCTAGCCCGCCGTCGCCCACCTTCTCCGTCGCTTCTTCGCCGATTCATGATGCTGATCAGCCCGTGATCAGCAAGGCGGCGGCTCCTGCGTCCACTCCATCCCGTTCGCCGCTAGCTTCGAGACTGGTCTCGTCGATCTTGAGTTCGGCGAAGCGCAAACGGACAAGCTTATCGAAGAAGAAGATGGTTCCTGCCAATCGCTCTCGTCTCATTGCTGACTCTGACGACGAGTCGACAGATTTGGACGAAAGGACGCTAACTGCTTCGGCCAGATCACGCAGCGCTGATCGTCGAATTCCGGTGGCGGCCTCGTCGGGCTCAACTTCGCTGACCCGGGCCGTCGCTTTGCTTGACTCCGACGGCGATGACGAGGACGATCTGGAAGACAAGCGACCGGCACCAGCTGCTTCTAGCGCTCCTCCGGCTGCCGGTATGACGCTGACCACCCGACCGCCCAACTTCACTGGCATCTTCGTTCCAGCGGACAAATCGCCGATCAAGCAAGACGGCTATAGTTATGATCCGAAGGAGAAGTTCATGGATCTATACGTCGTCATGCAGGGCAAACCATCGAAGACCCATCTGGCGACCCGACGACCCTGGAGTGCCGATCAGGTATGGGATTTAACGCCTCTGATTCTTTTGGTAAGACGCAAACTCGTCCCACGCTGTTGGTCCCGTCCGCCAGGGTGGATTTTTCCGATCAGGTGGCCGGCGCCCAAGAACACGCACTGGCAATCTGATGTTCTGACACCCGGGGCCATCAAACTCTTGATCGATTCAGAGCCTTGGGATGTTCTCATGAAGCCTATTCCCGGGATGGACTTTCCTGATCGCCCCTGGTTCGGGGATCTGAAGGGGCACCTGGCCTCGTATTATCAGGAACATGTTCAGGCGCTATGGGAGACAACTCACCATTTCCCGATCACCGCGAAGATGCGTAAGGACACGTGGCTTGAGCACTACTATCATGCTCGCAAGCGCCGACGCACCAAAGCTGGAGCTGCTTGGGCTAGGATCTGCGACTATGTGGTCGATGGTATACAGCGCGGCGAGTGCGACTTGGACGTTTTCCTGTTCCCTGCCGTGCTGCATCTGCCTGTTGGCCGGGCGGAAATGCGAGGCGTCAAAGCCGACGGCGGGGATTTATCCTGGTCATGGACACCCGACTCCGATCGGCACGTTGCGCGATGCTTTGGACTTTGCCGATCGTCAAGTGCCCTGGCGGAACCAATACCGCTTAAGCCCCATGGATCATCTGGCACTTAAGATCTCCCGTCTGCGCGCGAAGTATGGCCCGTAATTATCGTGATAACCAACTTTCGTTTCATTCTCTTTTAATCATTAATATATCACGACAGCTTTCTGATAACTTTCATGTTCCATATTAACTCCAATACGCTCATTTCATCGAAAAATTTGTTCACTAGTTTTTCATCAGTGGCAGTCACTAGCAGGTCGTCGACATAGACCAAGATAGAACCACGTTCATCCCAATCCCATAATCATCTTGAACAAATATGCAGGTGTCCGTGAGACACTGCATGAACTTCATTTCCACCGGGGTGTCTCGTAGTAATTCATACCAGAGACGCCCAGCTTGTTTCAACCGTATAAATTCTTTTCTAACTTCAAAACCACATCTTTTTCCGACTTCACGCCCAGATCCTCCAATTTTCTTCGGGTATCTTCATCCCTTGCGGAACCTTCAAATGAATTTCGTAATTTTCTTTCGTAGACGCTTTAGGATATGCGCTAGGCACATCACCGTGCCGCGCAGGTACTTTCCAGATAATTGTCATGATTATAATTATCTTCATGTTATTCAATTCCATCACGGTTGATAACGTAAAGAAATAGTCCTCTCCAAAACTCTGGCGGTCACCTCGTGCCACGAGCCTAGCCTTGCGGTGCTCAACAGTACCATCAGCCTTTAACTTTGTCTTATATACCCATTTTGTGGGTAAATACTTCTTTTCATCCACCCTGTGAATAATTTTCCACGTGCCCAATTCTTCGAGCGCTTGCAACTCTGCGTCCTCGGCTCCTTTCCATTCGCTCGATAACTGCCCCTTGTGGGCCTCAGAATAGCTTGTCGGGTCAGGTTCCAACGTTACTACACAGTCCTTTCGGAGACTCGACTCTGTAACCGCAAACGCACACAACAGGTTTTCATCGTCTTCACGAAAATCTCCAGTGAAAACAGTATTTGTTCCTACCTCTTCTTGTGAGCTTTCTTCAATTCCTCCTACTGGAGCGCTTTCCGGGCCCTTTTGCTTCTTTGTCGCTTTCTCCTTCGACCTTTGCTTTGATAGAGCCGCCACTTTAGGTGTCTCCTTGACCTTGCGACCAGATTTTCTTGGAGCACCCTTTCCAGGGTTTTCGGTTTTGGCCCCTGGTGCGAGTTCTTTGATCGTGGCTCAATTGAGGCGTCTTCTTCTTCCGGGTCGCCTAATAACTTTTGCGGCTTTGTCTAGCGTCTCAATCTGCGTGACGTGCCGGGTAGTAGTTACAACTCGGTCCTTAAACAGAAGGACCTTATAACCTTTTGTTTGATCATTTTTGCCTAGAATTAGACCCCTTTCCGCGTGTATTGCGAGCGACTTTGATCGTGGGTCCCTGTATACCATACACGGGGACCCAAAAACCAAGATGTCTCCAATATTCGTGGGCTTGTTCGTTAACATCTGGATCAGGGGTACCCTTCTAGGGTACCCTAGTCGGACTGCGGTTGAGTATGTACGTGGCATACTCAGCCGCCTCCGTCCAGAAAGTTAAAGGTACACCCGATCCAAAAATCATGCACCGGGCCATGTTAAAAATGGTCCGGTTCATGCGTTCGGCTTTTCCATTAGAAGCCGGGGTGCCGGCCTCAGTGATTTGCCTGCGCACACACCCGTTTGCCTGCAAAATAGATCCACATTTCGGAATTCGCCCCCACCGTCTGTACGCAAGACGTGGATACGGCAATTAAATTCCCTTTCGAACCAGCATAAAAATGCTCAAACATTTTTGCGGCATGATCTTTGGTACGTACCGCAAATACACGCACATAATTCGTATAGTGGTCCACGAAAACCACGAGAAATCTATTTCCACGCCGATCGGGTGGGGTTATTGGGCCTTTTAAATCGCTGCATATTACCCCACCCACGCGATCTATTGGTGCGTTGCCCCCAGAATCCTTTTTGGGTTGCTTGGATTTGTGCCCTTTGCCCTCCGCACAGGTCAGGCAGTTTGGACGCGAGTAATCCGTAATTATAATGCCTGACCTGGGGTCCCGAGCTAGTCTTTCAAACGCATCGTAGGCTAGACTCCAAGCCGGGTGTGAAAAGAGTGTAAAGTTCCTTCTTGCACTTCACCCTCCACATCCGCTGTCGCAGCGTTCATAACCATGTTCGAGAACGTTTTTCCGTGATCGCGAGACCCGTCTGCACGTAAGTAGGCAACATATACAGATCCATAGACTTCAACATTAAACAAGACTTGATTTCGAAAAACTATCTCCATTTTTTCTCCATTATCTTGCAGCACACAGCCCTTTTTGCGTAAACACTCTAATGATATAAGATTTCTCGCCAATTTTGGCGCGAAACAAACCTCCATTAGCGTGATTTTTATAGATTTTCCGGATGATTCACTTCCATACAGCGTAACTTGGCCAACTTTAGTTACTTCAAACGTTCCTCCGTCTGGGAGCGTTTAAGCATCGTCCCGACCGCAATTTTTTGCGTTTCCCAGGAGCCCCTCATCCGATATGAGAGGTCGGCTGGCTCCACTATCTACGATCCATAGGTCGCTCTCGAACTTTCCTTGGATAGTGTCTGCTGCTTGTCCATCTGTCGCGGACAGCACCAAACGTTGCTCAGAGCTTTTCTGGCCTTGTCGGTCCCGTTTATCACTCTTTGTGTGCCTTCTTTTGCTTTCTTGCTGCGGGCAATTTTGTCGAATATGACCTTTGGCCCCGCAACCATAACACACACGTTTACCGCCGTGTTCATCCACAAAATTTACAGCAAACTTTCCGAGATTTGGGCGCTTCAACTTGTGCGATTCGTCGTCCAATTTCTGCGCCCAGGAAATCAGTTCCTGCGCATGCTGCAGGTAATCCTGCCCCTGCGGACTATACCGGACCATTAACGCGATTTTCAACCTCGGCGCTGCAAATTTCACTATGTTTTCCACAATCAAACGTTCGCTCGAGTCACTTTAACGGGCCAATGCGACCAGATACAGAAAGTGCTCGGTCCAGGACCTCTTAGAGTCTTTCTCCGCAGCAAAAAGTTGTGCAGCTTGGTAGTGCGATTGTGAAGGCGTTCAGCATCTGTTCCAATACGAAATATAACCCTGGCGATATCTGCCACCAGGTTCCGATGTTCGCTTGAAATTACTTATACGCTACGCCTTCAAGGTGCTCTCCCAGCTTGTTTACCTTCAAGCGTTCATTCCATATAAATCCTGACGCAATTTCCGCCACTTCAATAGCTTCGATGAACAAATACGTCCATTGCTTGAAACCGGACCCTAGTCCTGCGTAAACCTCTGCTCCTGAGAAGTTTTGAATGCTTAGCCTTGGTATCTTCACCCTACTGATGTCTCCCATCTGGTTTGCGGCCAGATTCCCTGGCACGCCTATGCCACCCGCCACACCTGGCACGCCTATACCAGCCGCCACTCCCGGCATATTTAAACCTGGCGCTTGCCCCGGTGGTGCAGCTTCTTCGCCACCTCTTAAACCACCGCCACGCCCTATGCCATCTTCTGCACTTAGGTCGTTCAGGGCCATTTTCATCCCGAACGACCCGTGATTCTTCAGAGTGTCTCTGAACGCACTCGCGTACTCCGATCCCTTATTGGACCCGGGCGACGTGGTTGGGGCGGATCCTTGTGACCGCGCCTCTTCAACCGCTTCAAGGAGTCGGTCCATACGCTTTAAGTATTCGAGGATAACCTCCATATTTGCATCCGACTTTTCATTTTTTTCGTCTTCCACACAAAAACAAAATTTAAACGAGAAACGAGATTAAGATAATCACTTATTCCACCACGAAGAAAGCGATAAAATTCCAAGACAAAACGAGAACGAGAAAAAAAAACACTTCGTGTCTGGTACTGGTGCGTGATTAAAGTCCGTGATTCCTTGTGCCCATAGTACTAACAATGTAGCACCGAGTGTTTATAGTCCAGCTAGAAACTATTAGCACACTTGTTTATCCGCTTGTATAGTATGTGCTTAGCCCTGCAAGCTAAGGTGAGGAAGTGCTGAGACCCGCACTGTCACCAGTCACCACTTGTCGTAAGTATGTAAAAAAGAAAAGTAATATATATTTAAGTTATTAATTTCAAAATCGTACTTTATAACCTAAAATTCACATACAGTGGTCCACGTAGTGTTGCTTAACATGGAATTTCATTTCATCAAAAATGCCTTTAAATTCCAACAGCATGGAAGGACATACTCAAAGGTATTGTCATCAAGGCGAAAGAAAAGGAACAGGAAAGCGATTTGATTGCAAAGGAGGGGCAATAAGTGGTGGTAATGAAGACAAGATTTTCGTACTATTAACCATTGAGAGTGGAAAGGGGGAGCCCAAATTTTCTAGGCAAAATATTTTGACGAACAATGACACTTGGATTATAGATAGTGGTGCAAGTCGGTACCTCGTGTCGAGTGAATATTTTCTTGAAGGTGCAAGGCGATGTAGACCTACTACTACCAGATGGAGCGAGGCTCAAGGTAAAAAGGCTGGTAGCGTTTTAAAACGGAAAGTTCGACTATTGCGCTAACGGAAGCTTATTTCGCGTCAAATTTGGCGAAAAACTTGAAAAGGATGCACACTGAAAGACAATGGACGGAAAATGCAATGATGCATGGAAATGATTTTCTTTTCGATGTGGAGGTATCTTCTGGCTGCGTGTTTACTGCAAAATTAAAACTGGCAAAATAATTAAGTGTTTCGCAAAAGTTTACGGATATGGTGATGAGGGTAGTACAGAATAATTCCTTTGGAAAGTCTCAAGAAGGGAACGCTGCACCAGTTTCACTTGCAACTGGGCCATTTGGCGTACGATACTGTGGAGAAACTAGTAAAAGACGCATAAAGCTGAAGAACAAGCCGGAATTTTATACATCAGTTTTTATCGTGAATAACATTAGCATCATTTTTAAAGAGGCAACTTTGGAAGACCCAAAGCGAGGAAAATTGGGTCCTACGGAAAGTATAAAAGCGTGGATTAGTTTTGTAAACGGACTGGAGTTAGGCGACAAATCACGGAAGCTGGAAGTCCAGCCTTGAATGGAAAGGATAAGAGGATGAATAGGACTATTTTCCATATGGTGCAATGTATGACTATTGGATCAGAAGTGCCGTTGATGTTTTGGTCCGAGGCCGAGGAATATGCAAGTTATATTCTCAATCGAAGTCCAACGCGAGCGAATCCAAGGAAAATTTCGCCGAACGAAGCACTAGCAAAGAAGCCGGTGAACGTCACAGATTTCATTCTTTTTGGATCGCCATGCATGGTGTGGCGTGATGCCAAGAAAACGTCGCTGCGGAGAAGGCACTAATTCTCGGAGAGAACGACGAGACAAAAGAGTACAAGGTTTGGCTCTTGAAGACACAGATTAAGACTACGCGTCATGTAAACCAAGTGGAAACTCTAAGTAAAAAAGACAACGAAAAACTAATTCGTCTAGTCCAACAAGAAGCTAGTGAAAACGTGAAATTGTCTGACGAAAATGAAGTGAAAATATCGTTTCGAAGGAGATATATAGTGGAATCGATGAAGATAAAGCACCCATGGAAATAACGCCAAGAAAAATAAAGAAAACACCCAAGACAGTAGCTCTAGAACAAAGTAAGACTAGTAACATCTCAAGCAGCAAGAATTTTGTGGATGGAGAGTCTGGAAATATCCGAACGAGCGTAGAAAATTCGTTCTTTGTGCTTGTAGTTCGTGATGCACATTGCGTAGATAATGGAAAAGTTGCTGCCGCAGGATCTATTTCGAAGCTCATCAAGGGGACCACTCTGACAAGTGAATGGCAGCAGAAAATGCCGAATTGAAGTCTGGAGGACTTGGAGACTTGGGAAAAAGTCAAGAAAGATGAAATAAGAAAGCATTTGCCCACAAAATGGGTTAAAAAAGACGACGAAAATCAAGAATGATGAAACTGTGGAAAGATACAAGGCAAGATTGGTGGCCCGTGGTGGCAAGAATTTTTTTGGTGAGGGCCATTCTCTACTGCTATGGAGATAAACAACATGAAAATGTTTCTAATTATGGCTATTGTGTGAAACGTACCGGCGAGGCATGAGAATGTGCCCGGTGCATATCCGAAGGCCAAGACTGAAGAAGATAATGAGATTATTTGCAGATACCCCAGGGTACGGATATATCAAATGAAACATTATGAAAATTGGAGGTAACAAGTTTGAAGGAGCTAGTTCTGGAATCGCTAAGGATTGACACATGCCGTAAGATTGTGGTACGAGTTGTTTCGTGAAACTTTGACGAGCATGAACTTTACTTAGTGTTTAACCGATACCTGTATTTGTGCGAGCTAACGAACGTGAAACTACCGTGGTTGGTGTTTACGTGGACGATCTATTGGTTAAAGCAACAAAAACAACGTTAGTGGATGAATTTTACAAAGATATGAAGATTTTGGAGCTCAAAGATTTGGGGAACGTGGAGCAATTTCTCGGCATGAGAATTAAATGGAGTCCTCAAGTTGGATATATGTTAGACAAAGAGATGACTTTTGTAGAAATGCCCGAGAGCCATGGATTAAGGGAAGCAAATGACGTGAAGACGCTAATATCAAGTTTGGAAGCGAGTGAAGGGTTAAATGAACTGTTACCAATTAAGTCCCGTGGAGGTATACCAACGATTAAAGACTTTCAATCTGTTGTGGATATCCCAGGTTCCAAGGCACGACATATCGTTTGCTGTGCATCGTTCTACAAGACGCACACATACACCTACATTCATTGGCTAACGTGTGGCCAGGTACCTGAAAGGAACAAAGAAATTAAAATTAAGTTTTCGATGTGATGATGATATGAAATTACCGCTAGCCCAACATCACATCGAACTTGTCGTCAAAATCAAGGACGATGAATTCATCCTCGAACGAGAGTTCGTCCAGCTCGAAGTGAGTGCAAAACAAAGCTTAGGAATAGTCACGGTTGCACCTGTTGCTAATCGGACTGACAACATAAGTTGTGGTGTATTTACTTCCACGAAATCCAACGACGCTAGACTCAGTTCTAACGAAATTGCTCGACGCTCCAGTGTCGAACAATGCGCGAATGGGTGCGACTTAACCGTTAGGGTGATGAGAGTTTCCCTTCACCCTGTACCTTTTGACAGGACATAGTCCCGTCTGGAGCTTTTATCCTCACATGCCCGATTTCGTTATGCGAGATATCCTTTCCAGTAGGGCATCCCGCCCCTACTGGTTGTTGACGTTTTTTGTATCAACAAAGGGATGTCCCTGTTGATGTCGCCGCCCAGCGGACTGACCAGTCTGCTGACTGCGTGGCGCCGGACGCGGCGCCACACACTCATGGACATAATGCCCATCTTCGCGCATCAACTGCAGCGAAGAAACTTCGTACTCTTCTGTTGTCTCGTCGCCGAGGCAGCTGCAACTGATAGGTTCATTGGTTCTGGACCTCCCCCCATGCTCTGACACGGGTGGTGATGACGTGTGACAAAGTTTTGAACTTCGTCTGTTCAGGTTCTTTAACATACCGCAGGTGCAGCATGTTAAACAAATACGTTAGGGTCCCAACTAGAGTCAACATAGTAGGGTATCTCAAGCTTTTCATTAAGAGTCACATTTTAGATGACGCTGGTCATACACTGGTTGATACGTTTCTTTTTTTCAATACGGTTTTGACGCGGGTGGTGATGACGTGTGACAAAGTTTGAACTTCGTCTAACATGCTGCACCTGCGGTATGTTAAAGTAGAAAGGCTGTTGAGCTCTTCGCCTGAATCCAGCATGCGATGCTGCCGATCGCATGCCAAATTTCTCCCGGATGCTTTGGTCTATGGTCTCCCTTAGAGTCTTAGGCGGATGCCGGTAAATACTCTGCTTGACAGGGGGCATCGGCTCATATACAATATGTGAAAACAAATATTGTATCTTGTGAGCGTAAGCTTGAAGATTAAGCGGAGTTCCATGAACTCTTGCCGGAATTTAAGTTCCATTTCTGGAGCTTCGAATTTGAGCTTTAGCTCAGCTTTTAATTCCTAGTACGTCAGGAACGCAGATTTATCAGTGGATCTACGACTTATCGCCCATGCCCAGGCACGACCGTCTAAGCATGTAGTGGCAAAATGCGCCTGTTCACGTTGGTCAACAATCTTCTGCGCTGAGATGGTATCTTCCACCTCTGCGAACCATCTACGAAGGGGTTCGCCCCCTTCGCCAGTAAAGGGCGGTATCTGCACCTTTGTGACTTTAACGCTTGCTGCAGGCGTTGCAGGTGGCGACTGCGACAATCATGAAGCGGATCGCACCTGTGGATCGATTTAGTGTCTGTTGAAACGAACCTATCATCTCCCGTGCTTCCTCCGTGGTCTTACCCCGGAGGATGGTAATGATGTCGGTCCCCATGGTCCGCATCATTTCCACAACAACGTCCACGTTACGTTGTTGAAAGAGAGAGAAGGCCTCCTTCACTGAGTCTTGCGCTTGTTGACGCTTAGTTGACGACATGTCGACCGAGCCGCTCTGAAAACCAGCGCTCCGCTAAGTGATTAGCGGAACGGATTGATCGGTGGTCGTAAAGACGGACTACAAAGTGCTACCAGGTGTAACGGACTAGCTGTTACAGGCTTACACTGTAAAATTGCAGGTGAAGAAGCGTGCAATTAGAATAGAACAAATGTGTAATTTGTTCATCGATAGTTTAATTTAGATTAAACTTAAGTAAGACTATTTAATGCTTTTAAAAAGTCCTAAATATATATATCTCAATATATATTTCTGACACGTGGCTGCAAGACGGTACGTTTAAGCGTGAATATATTATGAGCGTTTAGAGCTAATTACTATAACTAAATCTTAACTAAACATACAAAGATCTAACATAAAAGTGATCTAATAATTACTTTTATTATTAGATCCCCTCTTGAATTCGGTATTTACATCCGAATCGGATTCCTTGTGGATTTTAACAACTTATAATCCAATATTCACATTTTCAGACAGTAAGTCAGAAATTGAACTGTGATATTGCGACTTAAATATCACTTTTTGTAATGGTACCCCATTACACACTTCCACAAAGGTTCGCGTTTATGTTGTTCTCTCCCATGCCCCGGGAAGTTAGTGAGGCTATGCAAGTTGCCTCCAAATTAACTGCATCATATGTAGGTTGTCCCAAAGATCGTAAAATGTTTCATCAAGGCTACACAAAAGTTGCTGAGGTCGAGTTCATCGTTCATTAAGCACGTGAATTGATGTGTTACCTTCAGCGATTAAACTTACACGTTTGTGTACCAAAGAAGAATCGTTTGCGAGCTCAAGCAATACTCAAATATAAATGACTCCGTCATAGCTGCTCCTCCTGGTAATCGCAGAATTTGTTTTGCGTGTTACATAATGGTATTTGCAAAGAGACATCAAAGCGTATGTCAAAGCGTGCAAAACGTGTTCACAATCTGCGTTCCTGACTTATTAGGAATTCAAAACTGAGCTTATCTCAATTTTGAAGCTCCAGAATTGGAAGTCAAATGCAGATCTGAATTCCTTGATTTGCCTCAAGGTAAGCTTGATTTGTAAGCTTGCTCGCAGAAAATACAATATTTGCTTTCAAATATTATATATGAGCCAGTACCTCCACCAATACAGGTTACTGTGACTGAACGACGGCCCCGTCAAGCAGAATCTTTACCAGCACCCGCCGAAGACTCTAAAGGATGCTATAGACCAAAGCATTTGGGAAGATTTCAGTATAAGATCCTCTACGTATACTTCACACAACCGAAGGGCTCCGGAACCTTCGATTTTAACATGCCGCAAGTGCAGCATATTAATACTGATAAGAATAGACAAATTAAAAAAAACATCGTTCATCTTAAAACCACCCCCGACCTAGCGTAGGTGGAGGTCCCGAACCTATGGACCTATCAGTCGCAGTTGCCTTTCCTCGAGGCAACTGAAGAATAAAAGATTACTTTGCTGCTATAGGTGCGCAAAGAAGGGGCTCTATGCCCATGAGTGTATGGTGCCGCGCCCGGGACCACGCTGCCAGCGGACCGGCGAGTCATCCCTCAATTGATGAAAAACCGTGAACATAGGGGTGTGTGCCCTACTGGAAGGGTTATATCACATGCCGACAGCGGGTATGTGAGGATTACAACAGACGGGACCGTGTCCTGTCAACAAGTACAAGGTGAGGCGAAACCTCTCATCACCCTAAAGGTTAAGCCACATGGAAACGATGTCCCCATGCGCTCTGTTCAACAATCTTATTGGTCTGAAAGCCTAACACCTTTGGACTTATGTTGGCAGAAAAACCAGCTGATATTGCGCTTTTTGAAAATTGGTGGCTAGATATTGCAATAAAACTACTAAACAAAGAAAACCTATTGCCGATTTACTGCCGATGATGGTGGTTCTTCCGCGCTTATTAGTGTGAGCCAGTGGTTACTAGCACGATGTTAAGTATCACAGTAAGTATATCGGGTTTACGGGAATATGATACTACAATATTTATGTTTTGTACAGGTAAACTCGGATCAAAACCGGATTCAGTTTGGTTGGTTTTATTAATCAAATTCAAATTCTGGTAGTATGAATTTTACATTTAATGACACACAAAGTCGGATTACGTGCTGGAAGGTTTCCTAGGACGGCGAGTTGGTTTACTTGGTCAAGAATAGCGATAAACCCTACAGAAGCATTAAATAGTTACGCGGTAAACAAGCTTTACTTTGTGCTATTTCGTCCAAAATTCCTTTGAATTCAAAATAATTATATTTTCCAAAAAACTGAATAAATAAATTAAAAAAATTAACGTTAAAATTATTAAACATATACAATAAACGATTTTTTTAATAATTGGTAATTCATAAATTTATAATTACATATAAAAACCAAACCTGCAGCCAGGTCCATGAGCGTGTTGAATGCAAGCTGTCGATACGAACGTTCGATGGAAAGGAGGTTTATAAAGGTTTGAGTGCGGGAATCACGAAAACGAAGCGTGTAATTCAAACACGCTTCGAGCTTGACGAACTGTAGTTCGAGGACGATTTCATCGTCCTCGATTTAGTCGACTAGTTCGATGTACTCTTAGGCATCCCTTGGATGACCAAGCACAAACCAACGATCGCGCGTACCGCAGGGACTGATCACTTTGCGCTGTATCGATGGATACAACCGTAGCGTCGGAACGTCTGGTGGATAGCGATGGCACCAACAGTTCTGATCCGTCACTCCCGGACGGTACATCCGCTGATAAGAGTCTAGTGAGACTAGCACATGCATTAGAAGCGCCGTTGCGTGTTGAAAGAGTGAATAACGCCGCCGTGTTAAAGTACTCACGACCGACAAAGGCCGTCGTGAGGATGTTACATGCACGGTGGAAGTAACGAGTGTGAGAAAAGAGAAGGCCGCACGGGCGATAAAAACCCCCGTGTTGAAAAACTCACGATTGAGTACAGTCGTGAGAGAAAAAATAATTCCATGTGAGGCAGTGGTTACCATGATATTGAGGCCTTGTACACGGGCGAAGCAGATAGCCGTGTAGCCGAGCAGGCAACGGATCAGACGAGTACATCTGATATGATGATTCCGTCGAGACGATAAACGTCTTGACGCAGGATAAGCTACCCAGTCTCTCACACTTGACAACACTCCGAAACGGGAACTCCTCCTGCTTAGAGCTTGCACGATGATCAGATCGCACAGATTTGTATCATCGTAGCATCTGTGTGAATAAGTGTACAAGAAGGTGGAGAATCGTTCACGCTTAAAATAAGCTGGACGCAGCCACAGTACCGGCGAAAACGCCGATACTACGCAACGATGTCATCATAGATGGCATGAGTGGGAGCACCGTCTTCAGTGCTCTTTATTTAAGGGATGGGTTCTACCAAATCCTTATGCGTGAGAAAGATATCCTTCCCATGGCAATGAGCATCCGAAGCAGTATGCTTTGGAAGTGGCTAGTGATGTCACGGGGGTTAAAAATGCCCTACAAGATTCAACAAATGTGTCACGCATTTATTGCGCCCGGTGCGTGAATTTGCACCGAGCTACTTCGACGATGTGTTCACATGATACGAATACGCCGAGAAAGCACTAATCATCTGTATGGGCTTATTGTATTTGATAGAGGGTAAATAGAGATGAATGTGGAGATGAATGGAGATGTAAGCGTATTTCTGGTTGCGACCGAGCTGGAAGGTCCAAGAAGACACTCAAGCTTACCAAACAAGAACGATTAAGGTGTCAGCGTGGGTCGAACGAAGAAAATGGGTTATCAAACTTGAAGCTGTAGTCCCGAGGAAAGCCCGTATAGTCCTTGGATTGTCCGCTACACAGCGGATTAAAGCGTTCAGTACATCATCTTCCCTCAGAGTATATTCGCAATCTTGCCACTCATAGGCAGCGAGCCGGGAGCAGGATACTTGGCTCGTTTGACATGCGTGAGTACTACAACCTTGGGCCAGCGTCTGGAGTCTCTGTGGCGTGATTATCTGCGTCTGTTCTTCTTGCTGATACCAAAGCTCTCACGACCCCCTAGGACATTGCAAACGCCAAGAGTGCCTCTCGACGCGATTTAGTGGTGATCCATACAAGCGTTGAAGCACGTTTTAGTGAGCTGCTACGTCATGCGTTCTACTATAAATATGAAGTTGAGCCTTCGACCTTGAACCTGTGTTGTTTGTTTTGGACTCATCCCGATACCATGCGACGGCTCCAACACCACTCGGATGTTGTTGTCGTCGATTGTACCTACAAAACGCATTCCGCTATTAATTGTAATCGTCATGAAAGGCATGAATATGGTTCTACCCGTGGCGCAGTCTTGGCTACCAGGTGAGGCTGATCCGGACTACACTTGGGTGTTTGAAAGTGTACGACAACTTTTCACGGCAAACAAGGCGCGTCTTCCTCGTGTCATACTAACAAACCATAATCTTGCGTGCATGAACGCTTCCTTGAGGTGTCGAAATTAGTTTGTTGATGGCGAATGTGTTGGCGCGAGTACAGCAACTGCTGGGCCAGGCACTAAATGAAACGCGCGGTCCGTTCGATCCTAAAAAAATGATTGCCGAGTTAACAGATACCTGAACGATTCATTTCTATAAAGCCGTTGATTCGAAACTGAAGACGAGTTCAAGCATCGCGCGGTTCACCTGAGTAAACTGTGGCCCGTTTGGGGTGATTTCTTGGAGAGGACTTGGTCGAAATACAAGTCTCGCATTGCGTGCGTATTAACAAATCAATACCAACATTTTTGACACGTCCGTCGTAGAGGGAACTCATGCGAAGAAAAAGAGCTGTTTAAAGACGTCAAAGAGATATTTGCTTACGGTATCCCAGAAGTTGCTACCATGTAGAAAGGCCACGCGGCTGCAGTGCGTTTTAAGGTGACTAAAAAGGAAACTTGTAAGCCTCAACCACTCGAACATGGGAGATACTCTGCCGCAATGCGCGTGATCTCTATTTGGGCTTATACAAGACCGATTCGCCTTGAAACGAGAGGGCAAAGATGGTTCGAAGCGGTATTCACTGAGGTGAACACTCGGGAACCTACCGGCATGTCCACGGGCGTCCATGCATCCACGACCTCGTCGCAATGGAAGAATCAAGTGGTATCGATAAACTGTGGCCGAAACATTTCGATTATCCCTGGTGGTTACGATTGCAGCCCGAACTGCAGCCACTTTGAACCTTGAGCCACTAACTGTTCAAAAGAAGAGGCGCCTGACTACCTCTTCCAGCGTACTCGCTACCGGTCATGTACTCGTAGAGAGTCGACGCTGAGCGAGAAGGTCCACCGCAATAATTCTGCTCAGCACCGCTGGTCCAGTATGTCTACCTTCCCTCATGCAATCTTTGAAGATACAGAATGCTGTGGATGCGGATGACTACGTGGCTACGGTAGTTCCGCCACGATACTGGGGGTATGCTGGCATTCAGCCTTGAAGGCTTACGCGCACCAAAGTAGATTAGCGCTCACAAAATTATGATGAACTCGTAAAAAACTGTTGTAAATATTTTGAATTTGGTTCTGGAGTTTGGAGTGTTTTGGATTGGTTGGATATATTGCTGAATTCCCAAATCTCCCGACAGAGCAGAAGACAATAGGCTAGGTGGTCCGACACCGTTGTGCCAGGAATGACATGTTTCACTAAAACTAGCAATAGCTTTTTCTAATATTACATTTTTAGAAAAAAAACTATTAAAAAAGGAAGAAGGATGGGCAGCTTGGGCCAACCCCCCTACCTAAAGCAGCTTTCCGTCGAGTCGCGGTGGTGCACAATGAAAATTGGAAACTCATGACCAAGGCTCGAAGTCTGCAGCGAATGGCTGCTGAAAATGTTTGCATGAGAAAGTTGTCGGATACCGCTGTCAAGTTGAACCTTTGTTAGGCCTCTACATATGCACCAAGCTATATTACAGAAAGTTCCCTCCTAAATTTTGATACTCCTATCTCCAATTAGCTCTGTTAGATTGATAAACGTTACGCACACTATCATCAAGTGATAATTTACTGGTAAACATAAATATGCACATTTGTGGTGTACGATGTCAACACTCCCACTCACCGCTAATGCTGAGTGACCTTGGACTTGATGTTGCTTTCAGCCCGTAAATATATCAATAATATGGTCCGTAACGCCTTCATCAGCAAGTCTTCTAGTTTATTTTTTGTTTTCACGTAGGGGTTTTCTAGAAATCTTGACGGTTGCGTTGCCACAAATGGAAAATCAGGCCATATACATGTTGTAATATACAGCAAACAGCCAATGAGCGACCGAAAAGGGCGCGACTGTATTTCTTTTTGCTCCTTGCTTGTAGATGGTGACTGTATCTTTGTAAGCCTTAGTCCTGGTACCTACGGGCTGTATATCGGCTTAGCATTCGTTTGTCCCAATCGATTAACAACATCGTCAATGTATCTTGAGTGTTTGATATCATGAGCGTCCCATTGCACTTGTCATGATCTACCTCCATACCCAATATGAACTTCGCAGCTCCCAATTCCTTCATTTTGAATGCACTCTGTAGCATATCCTTGACCGTACTTCTTCTTGAGCCCCTTTGCCACAAGCCGTGCTGATAGTGCAGTACTCGTCCGTCGTGGTCCCGTTTTTCTTAGCAAAAAACCACCTGCATCCGATTGTTTGCTTGGCGATTCCCTTAGGTGCTAAAGTCCACGTACCATTGTCTTTATGTGATAGAAGTCCTTTTTCATCGCATCCTTCCAGTAAGCTGCATCTTCGCTGCAAATTACTTGTGCATACGATGTCGGCAACTCCGAACGCTTGGTTGGTATCTTCGGTCCCCGCTTCACTTGTGTTCATCCATTCCCTTCTGCTGAAGTTGTGATGTTCTTTGTCGCTGACTCGCGTTTCACCTTCTGTCAAGGCCTGGAATGTAAAGTACTTGATGTTCTTTTGGTTACGACCCACTAGTTGGACGGCCATAACCTTGAGCATCTTTCCATCAGCGATTGTAGCTATTATGTCAACTTTCAAATCTTCAAATTCTTTAAGATCCTCCCGATGCGGTGTCATGTGAGAAGTTACACCTCTATCAATAAGCCATCCATCAAGGCATTCCGACCCGACTGCAAATACGGTAGCATTAAAATCTTCGTCGCTTCCTACCGGGCAATCCCACTTTAGGCGTCCGACCTTGTTGCAGTTAAAACACTTGCACTTGAAGCTACTTGCACCTTTCCGGCGACCGTTCTTGTGGTGAAGTGACCCAGAAATTAACGGATTAATGATAGTGGACGCCCCCTCCTGATTGGTGGAAATGTCGCACTTAGCTGGATGCCCGGACCGGTCAACAAGGGACGCGATCTGAGGGCCGCCGGATGTATCTACTAGCGGCCGGACGGCACCTGGCCTGGAATCAGGCCGGACGAACGCGACGGAAGGCGTGGATAGTTGGGCTAGCGGGCTAAGCGGACGGAACGACCGCGGATGGCGGACGGCCGAGGGGCGGATTGGTGGCGGATTGGTTGGAAGGTATGAGCGAAAGGGGCCTGAAGGAGGATGAGTGTTCTAGTGGATGAAGGAGGCACCCGGATCGGACGTGGAGCTGCCAAGGAAGTGCTAGCGCCAGCGGCCAGGGAGCTCAGATGGATGGCCATCCGGCCGAGCCGGCCGGGTTCGATGTACCATCCGGACTGGTACCAGCTAGGTTCGGTGTACCGGCCGGGATGGTACCATCTGGGGTTGGTGAACCGGCCGGGCGGGTACACAAAATCGGAGTTACCGGGCTACTTCGGGTAAGACACATGACTGTTCAGCCGGGCTATTTGGGGTAGGTTACACAAAAGGGAGTATTGGATATAGGGATAAATCAGTATACGTTTCGCTTTCTTAGACACAAGTCGCTTTTATTGGTTCACAGCAGAGGGCTAACAAGGTCCCCTCTTGCTGCTATTGGTTTGCCCGGGGAAGGTTAAGTTAACCCACCGGAAGTCCCCTGACCGGAAGTCGCGGCGTCTTCGTATACTCACCTCAAGTCGCCCGTGTTTTGAACACGGTATTAAGTATTGGGAAGTGGTGACATTTTGGCCTTCTGTGGAAGATTGTGGAGTTATATTTGGATTCCCCTTTACGTACACGTTTGGATTTACCCTTCATTATTATTGGTTTAGCTGGCCGATCGATTATTCTCAGTCCAGCCGGCAGTATAAAAAGTTCAAGTATATTGCCAGTCGAGCTCCCCGGTGACGATTCCCGCCCAGGGGCTACCCCTAGTCCTAACCCTCATCTCCCTATTCGACGGACTTTACACTTTTCGCCCTAGGGTCCACCAAGAGAGCGCAACCGCCAGTACTGACGGGAACGCAAGGTGAGCTTTCAACATGGAACACCCGAGTCGTCACGATCAAGCGGATGGAAGTGACCGATCCAGCCGGCCGGATGCCGGATCGGATCATGACTCGGATGGACGGAATACCCCCTCCGACAGTCACCCCTCGTGGGTGTTCGCGTCTCAGGAAGAATTTCTGAGAGCGACTACAGCACAATGGTGCGCGTGCCCGGATCTCTTGGTGACCCTGGATATCACCGCGAGTCCCTAGCAGGCGAAAGACCTAAACCTGTCAAATTTGTTGACGATGTTGTGTCGGGTGCATTGGGGGAAGGCATATCGCCCCCAATGCTGCTGAAGATGGAAGGATGTGATGGTCGCCTCGGATTGGGGGAGTTCGAGGTTGACATTAAAGAAGAAGTTACTCCCCTAGAGGCTCCGCCGGGGGCGGATTACGGTACTGTGCCGGATTACGGTACTACTCACTGTAGTGCCGGCCGCTATACCCCGGCTGGAGCCGGATCGGATTATGGTGCAAGTCGCCATAGTCCGAGGAAGGATCATGGTTTCGACCATGATCCTAACAAACAAATGCATATTATGGATATAAAAGAAGAAAAAATTAAGAAAGAAGAAGCGGAAGTCGGATACGACCGGAGTGGGAAGCCGGCCGGATCGGGACCAAGTCGCGATCCGGCCCACCTACCCCTAAAGAGACCGGATTGGCAGGAATCGGATTATCCGACCCGCAAAGATAGGCCGCGTTTCGAAGAAGAAGAAGAAGAAAAGCAGGACGGCCTATCAACGGATACAGACTTGGAGCGTGCTTTCCATCTTCACGAGTTGGGGCAGTTCTTGCGGACGGATAAGGTGCTGAAGATAACACGGCCGAAGATCCTAGGCGGATTGAAAGGTCCCGTCTCTCCCCCAACTCTCTCAGACGGCCACGTGTCCCTTATTAGGGGACTATTCGATCAACTCAAACAAGCCGGCATTAACACCGGCGTGTTTGATCCGAACGAACTGTTTGATCTGAAGGTGGACAAGTTGAAGGAGGCATCCAGCGCACTGCACGACCGCTTGGTACCGCTAGTGGGCTGTTCGCCGCCGTCGAAGAAGATGACAGCCACGACTGGAGTGGCGCCGTCCACGCCGCCGGCAGCAAGCAGACCGGCCGGGATACACTCGGGTTCTTCGCAGTACGAGTCTGCCCCTTCGGAAGCGGACTCATCCGACTCATCGGTGGGTATCACCCGCATGACGCTTGGCCCAAGGGGAGCAGCGCGTGTGGCGACGGCCATGAGGCTTGGAGGACGTGAGGATCCGGATACGCCCGAGCGGAAGAAAGCCAGCCAGTACAGCGTACAGGCCCGGCGGACGGCGACGGCGGATCCAGAACCGAAGGAGGAAGACGAAGACGCGGATGGGCGGATCAAAAAGGAATGTCGATCCGGCAGCCCGGCCGCCCCCCAAGTCGCCCCTCAAGCCGACCCCCAGGAGAGCCTTCAAGTGCCGGATCACCTGCATAACATGTTTTCGGCGATGATGGAACGATACTTGGAAGAGCAGCGTCGGCTGAGTGCCAGCCGCGGCAGTCCGAAGTCACCGGACCAGCCGGCTCGTCGTGGAAGTCAGGCGTCCGAGCCAGTCCAGTACTATGCGAGGGAGCCGAGTGACGAAGACATGGAGTCGGTGCAGTCCAAGCAGAGTGAACCCCATGCCGCCCCGCCGAGTCGCCAGACAGGTCGCCGGACCGGACGTCGGCCAACGAATAGGAAGCTGTCTCTCAGCGACGTGGATATGGAATCCGTCAAGTCGGCCAAGTACACTACAATCCGGATGACCTGGACCTGGGGATGGCTCGCCGAGCCCACATGGCCTCGGCCCAAGCGTTTGATTCGGATTCGGGAGCGATCACGAGGGTGCGAATGTCTGCCACGTCCGAGCTAAAAGACTTCACCGGACGAGACACGGACGAGGACCAAGCCCGAGGATGGCTGAGCAAGACGAAGTCGGCATTTCTCAGAGACCGGACGTCGGACTATGAGAAGTGCCTGATCTTTGGAGATTTGATGAAAGGTCCAGCGAAAAACTGGATCCAACAGCTCAGCCGGGAAATCCGAGGTAACTGGAAGGGATTGGCCGATGCGTTCGAAGAACAATACTGTGGATCTGGAACATCGGCGGCGCGTCAATATTTCCACACCAAGAAGCGGGCGGATGAGACCCCCTGGAGTATCTCCATCGCTTAAATGTCGCTGGCATAAGGGCGGATATCCCGGTTAAAGAAGATGCCAGCCGGTCGGAAGCCGCTCGTGAACATGTGGAACATTTCATCAGCACGTTGGACGATCGGGAGCTGGCAGACCAGCTGGCGTTACTGCGATTGAAGAACACCACGGAGCTGGAATTGACGTTGCGCACCTACCTAAGAGCGAAGAAGCGAGGCCCCAAGGCGGCAGTTGGAACCGGCCGTTTCAAGTCCCGATTTAACGCGGATCAAGGAAGCCGGCCGCCATCTACCAGGACGGCCCGAGCCGTCCGCATGGTCACCCGAGAGTCAGACGCGACTAGCTCGGAAGAGGAGTATCAGCGATCTGGGGGCGAGTCTGAGGAGGAACAGTACCGGTACCTTTTCTCGGCAGAAGCCAGTCAGCCGTCCAGGCTGCCAGCCGGGTCCGGTCAGCCGAAGGGTTTTCCGGCTCGAACTGACCAGGATTACCCCAGGCGCAAATGTACCCACTGTGGGTCCATCAAGCATGACGACCGGAGCTGTTGGAAGCGGCTGACATGCAAGAAGTGCGAGAAGAAAGGACATCCGTTAACGTGTAAGACTTGCGGGGAGGTGCACGAGGCGGGACTGTGACCAATTGAAGAATTCTACAACCAGATGAAGAAGTGGTACGTCCCGACCAAGAATGCTGGAATGCTGCCGCCCGGAGTGGAAAAGATGTTAAACTAGATCGCTCGCCAAGTTGGAATCTGGTTCGAGCCGAGCGGTCTAGTGTTAGTATCTATGCATATGTCGGTAAGGAGGATAATCAAGAAGCAAAGCAAAGCGTAACCGACAAAACATGTAAGTTTGACGATTACGTCATCCGGTCCCCGGCCGGCACGGCTGATCCCTTCCTGGTGAGCAGTATACAGACGGATGAGTATTCCCGGTCTGAAGTGCGAATGAAATTAAACCTGTT
>MIQA02023850.1:0-14788 GCA_001887855.2 Sclerospora graminicola
TCAAAGCAGAGCTGTAGTTGAATATCTGCCCTCGCCGGATCCGTGACCATCCAAGGATCAATTACGAAAAACAATCTCATAAAAACTTAGCTTGGAAAAAACATTTATAGGTTCGGCGAAAATTCAATCAATATCAATTCAATTATTTGAGAATAGATGCAATTGCAAAAAAATCTTTTATCAATACTGAGATGGCTCGTATCATGGGAATTACGGATCCGTCGCTCCATCGGAAATCCGAGCAATATTGACGTGGAGAATTCGTGTTAAAGTTGGACGGGCAATCATTTCGAGATAAATTGACCCTGTTCTAGTCGAATTTTAGGCACATTTCTTAACTGCTTCGAAAAACTAATGAAATTCAGCCGGAGCTGATAGCACCACGTGAAAGAGAGTCAAACGCTGCCCCTACAACGGTTCCGTCACATATCCTGAAAAGTCTGCTTCATGGATTTGAAAAGGAAAATACGGTGAAAATATGGTGAAAAATGTCCAAATGTCAGCGAAAATTGTTGCGATTTCTTACCAATTTTGACGCATGACTAATGACATATCTCTATAACTACTGATTCGTTTTAAAGTTGCGCACGCAATAGTTCTAGATGCTCAGCTATCGTCACCCAGCCAAATGTTTTTCGCGGCTTCGGAAAGTACATCCGGAAGAGTATAACACGGTGGAGCGCCCCGGAACCGAAGAAACTGTCACTGCAGCGGAATGGCAACTCTCCCACGAGGCATCCAAAGGCGAATTGAGTACCCCAAAGCTCAAAGCAGAGCTGTAGTTGAATATCTGCCCTCGCCGGATCCGTGGGCATCCAAGGATCAATTACGAAAAACAATCTCATAAAAACTTAGCTTGGAAATAATATTTATAGGTTCGGCGAAAATTCAATCAATATCAATTCAATTATTTGAGAATAGATGCAATTGCAAAAAAATCTTTTATCAATACTGAGATGGCTCGTATCATGGGAATTACGGATCCGTCGCTCCATCGGAAATCCGAGCAATATTGACGTGGAGAATTCGTGTTAAAGTTGGACGGGCAATCATTTCGAGATAAATTGACCCTGTTCTAGTCGAATTTTAGGCACATTTCTTAACCGCTTCGAAAAACTAATGAAATTCAGCCGGAGCTGATAGCACCACGTGAAAGAGAGTCAAACGCTGCCCCTACAACGGTTCCGTCACATATCCTGAAAAGTCTGCTTCATGGATTTGAAAAGGAAAATACGGTGAAAATATGGTGAAAAATGTCCAAATGTCAGCGAAAATTGTTGCGATTTCTTACCAATTTTGACGCATGAATAATGACATATCTCTATAACTACTGATTCGTTTTAAAGTTGCGCACGCAATAGTTCTAGATGCTCAGCTATCGTCACCCAGCCAAATGTTTTTCGCGGCTTCGGAAAGTACATCCGGAAGAGTATAACACGGTGGAGCGCCCCGGAACCGAAGAAACTGTCACCTGCAGCGGAATGGCAACTCTCCCACGAGGCTTCCAAAGGCGAATTGAGTACCCCAAAGCTCAAAGCAGAGCTGTAGTTGAATATCTGCCCTCGCCGGATCCGTGGGCATCCAAGGATCAATTACGAAAAACAATCTCATAAAAACTTAGCTTGGAAATAATATTTATAGGTTCGGCGAAATTCGATCAATATCAATTCAATTATTTGAGAATAGATGCAATTGCAAAAAAATCTTTTATCAATACTGAGATGGCTCGTATCATGGGAATTACGGATCCGTCGCTCCATCGGAAATCCGAGCAATATTGACGTGGAGAATTCGTGTTAAAGTTGGACGGGCAATCATTTCGAGATAAATTGACCCTGTTCTAGTCGAATTTTAGGCACATTTCTTAACCGCTTCGAAAAACTAATGAAATTCAGCCGGAGCTGATAGCACCACGTGAAAGAGAGTCAAACGCTGCCCCTACAACGGTTCCGTCACATATCCTGAAAAGTCTGCTTCATGGATTTGAAAAGGAAAATACGGTGAAAATATGGTGAAAAATGTTCAAATGTCAGCGAAAATTGTTGCGATTTCTTACCAATTTTGACGCATGAATAATGACATATCTCTATAACTACTGATTCGTTTTAAAGTTGCGCACGCAATAGTTCTAGATGCTCAGCTATCGTCACCCAGCCAAATGTTTTTCGCGGCTTCGGAAAGTACATCCGGAAGAGTATAACACGGTGGAGCGCCCCGGAACCGAAGAAACTGTCACCTGCAGAGGAATGGCAACTCTCCCACGAGGCTTCCAAAGGCGAATTGAGTACCCCAAAGCTTAAAGCAGAGCTGTAGTTGAATATCTGCCCTCGCCGGATCCGTGGGCATCCAAGGATCAATTACGAAAAACGATTTCATAAAAACTTAGCTTGGAAATAATATTTATAGGTTCGGCGAAAATTCAATCAATATCAATTCAATTATTTGAGAATAGATGCAATTGCAAAAAAATCTTTTATCAATACTGAGATGGCTCGTATCATGGGAATTACGGATCCGTCGCTCCATCGGAAATCCGAGCAATATTGACGTGGAGAATTCGTGTTAAAGTTGGACGGGCAATCATTTCGAGATAAATTGACCCTGTTCTAGTCGAATTTTAGGCACATTTCTTAACCGCTTCGAAAAACTAATGAAATTCAGCCGGAGCTGATAGCACCACGTGAAAGAGAGTCAAACGCTGCCCCTACAACGGTTCCGTCACATATCCTGAAAAGTCTGCTTCATGGATTTGAAAAGGAAAATACGGTGAAAATATGGTGAAAAATGTCCAAATGTCAGCGAAAATTGTTGCGATTTCTTACCAATTTTGACGCATGAATAATGACATATCTCTATAACTACTGATTCGTTTTAAAGTTGCGCACGCAATAGTTCTAGATGCTCAGCTATCGTCACCCAGCCAAATGTTTTTCGCGGCTTCGGAAAGTACATCCGGAAGAGTATAACACGGTGGAGCGCCCCGGAACCGAAGAAACTGTCACCTGCAGCGGAATGACAACTCTCCCACGAGGCTTCCAAAGGCGAATTGAGTACCCCAAAGCTCAAAGCAGAGCTGTAGTTGAATATCTGCCCTCGCCGGATCCGTGGGCATCCAAGGATCAATTACGAAAAACAATCTCATAAAAACTTAGCTTGGAAATAATATTTATAGGTTCGGCGAAATTCGATCAATATCAATTCAATTATTTGAGAATAGATGCAATTGCAAAAAAATCTTTTATCAATACTGAGATGGCTCGTATCATGGGAATTACGGATCCGTCGCTCCATCGGAAATCCGAGCAATATTGACGTGGAGAATTCGTGTTAAAGTTGGACGGGCAATCATTTCGAGATAAATTGACCCTGTTCTAGTCGAATTTTAGGCACATTTCTTAACCGCTTCGAAAAACTAATGAAATTCAGCCGGAGCTGATAGCACCACGTGAAAGAGAGTCAAACGCTGCCCCTACAACGGTTCCGTCACATATCCTGAAAAGTCTGCTTCATGGATTTGAAAAGGAAAATACGGTGAAAATATGGTGAAAAATGTTCAAATGTCAGCGAAAATTGTTGCGATTTCTTACCAATTTTGACGCATGAATAATGACATATCTCTATAACTACTGATTCGTTTTAAAGTTGCGCACGCAATAGTTCTAGATGCTCAGCTATCGTCACCCAGCCAAATGTTTTTCGCGGCTTCGGAAAGTACATCCGGAAGAGTATAACACGGTGGAGCGCCCCGGAACCGAAGAAACTGTCACCTGCAGCGGAATGGCAACTCTCCCACGAGGCATCCAAAGGCGAATTGAGTACCCCAAAGCTCAAAGCAGAGCTGTAGTTGAATATCTGCCCTCGCCGGATCCGTGGGCATCCAAGGATCAATTACGAAAAACAATCTCATAAAAACTTAGCTTGGAAATAATATTTATAGGTTCGGCGAAAATTCAATCAATATCAATTCAATTATTTGAGAATAGATGCAATTGCAAAAAAATCTTTTATCAATACTGAGATGGCTCGTATCATGGGAATTACGGATCCGTCGCTCCATCGGAAATCCGAGCAATATTGACGTGGAGAATTCGTGTTAAAGTTGGACGGGCAATCATTTCGAGATAAATTGACCCTGTTCTAGTCGAATTTTAGGCACATTTCTTAACTGCTTCGAAAAACTAATGAAATTCAGCCGGAACTGATAGCACCACGTGAAAGAGAGTCAAACGCTGCCCCTACAACGGTTCCGTCACATACCCAAAAAAGTCTGCCTCATGGATTTGAAAAGGAAAATACGGTGAAAATATGGTGAAAAATGTTCAAATGTCAGCGAAAATTGTTGCGATTTCTTACCAATTTTGACGCATGAATAATGACATATCTCTATAACTACTGATTCGTTTTAAGTTGCGCACGCAATAGTTCTAGATGCTCAGCTATCGTCACCCAGCCAAATGTTTTTCGCGGCTTCGGAAAGTACATCCGGGAGAGTATAACACGGTGGAGCGCCCCGGAACCGAAGAAACTGTCACCTGCAGCGGAATGACAACTCTCCCACGAGGCTTCCAAAGGCGAATTGAGTACCCCAAAGCTCAAAGCAGAGCTGTAGTTGAATATCTGCCCTCGCCGGATCCGTGGGCATCCAAGGATCAATTACGAAAAACGAAAAACGATTTCATAAAAACTTAGCTTGGAAATAATATTTATAGGTCTGGCAAAAATTCAATCAATATCAATTCAATGATTTGAGAATAGATGCAATTGCAAAAGATTCTTTTATCAATACTGAGATGGCTCGTATCATGGGAATTACGGATCCGTCGCTCCATCGGAAATCTGAGCAATATTGACGTGGAGAATTCGTGTTAAAGTTGAACGGGCAATCATTTCGAGATAAATTGACCCTGTTCTAGTCGAATTTTAGGCACATTTCTTAACCGCTTCGAAAAACTAATGAAATTCAGCCGGAGCTGATAGCACCACGTGAAAGAGAGTCAAACGCTGCCCCCTACAACGGTTCCGTCACAAATCCTGAAAAGTCTGCTTCATGGATTTGAAAAGGAAGAAAATATGGTGAAACATGTCCAAATCTCAGCGAAAATTGTTGCGATTTCTTACCAATTTTGACGCATGAATAATGACATATCTCTATAACTACTGATTCGTTTTAAAGTTGCGCACGCAATAGTTCTAGATGCTCGGCTATCGCCACCCAGCCAAATGTTTTTCGCGGCTTCGGAAAGTACATCCGGAAGAGTATAACACGGTGGAGCGCCCCGGAACCGAAGAAACTGTCAACTGCAGCGGAATGGCAACTCTCCCACGATTCTTCCAAAGGCGAATTGAGTACCCCAAAGCTCAAAGCAGAGCTGTAGTTGAATATCTGCCCTCGCCGGATCCGTGGGCATCCAAGGATTATTACGAAATACAATCTCATAAAACTTAGCTTGGAAATAATATTTATAGGTTCGGCGAAATTCGATCAATATCAATTCAATTATTTGAGAATAGATGCAATTGCAAAAAAATCTTTTATCAATACTGAGATGGCTCGTATCATGGGAATTACGGATCCGTCGCTCCATCGGAAATCCGATCAATTTTGACGTGGAGAATTCGTGTTAAAGTTGGACGGGCAATCATTTCGAGATAAATTGACCCTGTTCTAGTCGAATTTTAGGCACATTTCTTAACTGCTTCGAAAAACTAATGAAATTCAGCCGGAACTGATAGCACCACGTGAAAGAGAGTCAAACGCTGCCCCTACAACGGTTCCGTCACATACCCAAAAAAGTCTGCCTCATGGATTTGAAAAGGAAAATACGGTGAAAATATGGTGAAAAATGTTCAAATGTCAGCGAAAATTGTTGCGATTTCTTACCAATTTTGACGCATGAATAATGACATATCTCTATAACTACTGATTCGTTTTAAGTTGCGCACGCAATAGTTCTAGATGCTCAGCTATCGTCACCCAGCCAAATGTTTTTCGCGGCTTCGGAAAGTACATCCGGGAGAGTATAACACGGTGGAGCGCCCCGGAACCGAAGAAACTGTCACCTGCAGCGGAATGACAACTCTCCCACGAGGCTTCCAAAGGCGAATTGAGTACCCCAAAGCTCAAAGCAGAGCTGTAGTTGAATATCTGCCCTCGCAGGATCCGTGGGCATCCAAGGATCAATTACGAAAAACGAAAAACGATTTCATAAAAACTTAGCTTGGAAATAATATTTATAGGTCTGGCAAAAATTAAATCAATATCAATTCAATGATTTGAGAATAGATGCAATTGCAAAAGATTCTTTTATCAATACTGAGATGGCTCGTATCATGGGAATTACGGATCCGTCGCTCCATCGGAAATCTGAGCAATATTGACGTGGAGAATTCGTGTTAAAGTTGAACGGGCAATCATTTCGAGATAAATTGACCCTGTTCTAGTCGAATTTTAGGCACATTTCTTAACCGCTTCGAAAAACTAATGAAATTCAGCCGGAGCTGATAGCACCACGTGAAAGAGAGTCAAACGCTGCCCCCTACAACGGTTCCGTCACAAATCCTGAAAAGTCTGCTTCATGGATTTGAAAAGGAAGAAAATATGGTGAAACATGTCCAAATCTCAGCGAAAATTGTTGCGATTTCTTACCAATTTTGACGCATGAATAATGACATATCTCTATAACTACTGATTCGTTTTAAAGTTGCGCACGCAATAGTTCTAGATGCTCGGCTATCGCCACCCAGCCAAATGTTTTTCGCGGCTTCGGAAAGTACATCCGGAAGAGTATAACACGGTGGAGCGCCCCGGAACCGAAGAAACTGTCAACTGCAGCGGAATGGCAACTCTCCCACGAGGCATCCAAAGGCGAATTGAGTACCCCAAAGCTCAAAGCAGAGCTGTAGTTGAATATCTGCCCTCGCCGGATCCGTGGGCATCCAAGGATCAATTACGAAAAGTTACAAGAACTTAGCTTGGAAATAATATTTATAGGTTCGGCGAAAATTCAATCAATATCATTTCAATTATTTGAGAATAGATGCAATTGCAAAAAAAAATTGTTATCAATACTGAGATGGCTCGTTTTATGGGAATCACGGATCCGTCGCTCCATCGGAAATCCGAGCAATATTGACGTGGAGAATTCGTGTTAAAGTTGGACGGGCAATCATTTCGAGATAAATTGACCCTGTTCTAGTCGAATTTTAGGCACATTTCTCAACCGCTTCGAAAAAGCTATTCTTAAATAATTTAATCGATACTGATTGAGGTTTCGTTGAACACATAAATAGTATTTCCAACCTAGGTTCTTGTGGTATCATTTCCCTTGTCGGGAAATAGACACTAAACATGCAGTCGGAAGAGACTTTTTTAAAGCAATGTACCTCCGCTTCGACAATCAGTATTTTAACTACAGGCCAAATAAGAATTAGTGTCCGAAGAAAAATAGTGTCGAGGATTCTAATTTTAGTTTTAGTCCACGGTAGCCAGTTACGAAAATTACTGCCCATCTTCTCAAACCGCACTACATTGGGAGGAGCACCAGCGGGGTGACACTGTAGGAAAATGAACGGTATCTCTCCATGCCACGGATGCTGCGAGGCCGTCGGTAGTGTGCACGTTTGCCTAGTATGCCAGATAAGTATGCACTCGTGGTGACGGCTTGGAGGGATTCAACCAGAAGATTATGTGCCCGAAGTGCGTGTCTCACGAACGACTGGTGAACGTCGTATCAGCTTCCCCAATAATTGCCGCCCTCGGTACGATCGCACGTCAAGCCTTGTTTGCCAGCAACGAGTCAAGTCGTCAGGATCACGGAAAGTGCTAGTAGACGAATCGTGCCACCCATGATGATTCTTCAAAATGACCGCGCCAACTACCCGATACGCGGCGTTCCAGATGATGTCCCCGGCGTCTGATACAGCACCGAAAAAAAAGGAAGGACGTACAAGCAAGTGTTTCGTCAATTCATGCTCGAGCGACGAGCCATTCGACCGATCTCAGGAAAGAGAAAGCAATCTTCATGACAATTAGGTGCTACATGTCTACTGATGAATGTGCCGAGTAATTGCGTCTCTTCAACTCGGAACTGCGCTTGTTGCCGCCCTACGCCACCGACCAGCCGACTCGTTTGTGACCGCGAAGCTAAAATAAATCCAGGCGCGGAAGTTCTCTGACTTCCGATTGTAGACGCAGTGTTCTGAGATATCAGAACAAGATCAAATTTTCGTCAGAAGAAGTAGCATACTAGTGTTCAATCTGTTCACAAAGAAATGACAGTCGGCGGTCACGTTAGGAGTTCTGCAAAATTGACAACAATTTTCGTTGACATTTGGATTTTTTTATTATATTTTCCCTTGCTAGCAGATCTTTCGGAATATGTGGCGGGACAGTTCTAAGGGGACGTTTCTTTACGCCCTTTCACGTGGTGCTATCAGCTCCGGCTGAATTTCATTAGTTTTTCGAAAAACATGAATTTTATAAAAGTAAATGTTTTGCACATAAATGTACTTTTTGAAGACGGGAAAAACATATTGCTGGGTGACAATAGATAAGCATCTAAACCAAGTGCGTACACTACTTTAAAAACGTACTAATCGGAGTAGTAGTTTTGGAGATATGGCTTTTTTCGTGCTTCAAAAATGGCAAAAAATCAGAAGATTTTTTGCTATTTGTACCATAATTTCAAATCCATGTAGGAGATCTTTTTGAATATGGGAAGGAACATCCTCTTTGACAATCTTTGACGTGGTACTAACAGCTTTAGCTGAATATATTAGTTTTTCGAAGCGGATCAAAAATGTGCCATAAACTCGACTATAACAGAAATGATTGCTCGTCCAGCTTTTACGCGAATCTCCACGTCAATATTGCTCGGGTTTTCGACGAGGAAAAACGGATTCGGAATCCTCGTGAAACCCGCTATCTAAACGACTACCGCTTTTGTTAATGATCTGACGCGAATCGACGAAATGACTTGTTTTTGTTTTTCTTGTTCCCAGAATCTCCGTTTAATTCACTAGGTATATCTAGTCGTTTCCTTGGATTCAAGAAGGCCCAGGAACATAAAGAAGTCACCGCGTTAAACTTGTTAAGGCCAATTACTATATCCCGTTAATAGCCCGTTATGGTATGACGACCTTGACGATAACAATTCCCAAGACACTATGATCTGGAAAGCAAAGAAGATGCTCCTGTCAATGCTAATATCCCGGCTTACTTACACCTGATAACGCCCGCCACCATGACCTACGATGTAAATAAATGTCTCGAGCAGATCTTTTTACTTATATCGACGTATACTTGGAGAAATTTGAGCAGTTCTGCCACCTAGACCAACTTGCTTTTATTGAAGCTAACCCGGGATTTCTGCTAAAATCTATTTCAACACCATCTTGACTAGCTACGCTAGCCGTAAATTGGATCTCTTTCCGTCGTCTTGCCGCCACCACCAACGACCGGTCCACTGTCTAAGTCCGCTTTGATCGATCGGTAACACAAACTCGGTTTTTCAGAAAATACTCCACCATTCTCCCGAAACATCTTGCCAAAAGAATTTGATAACTTTGTCTGCATGGGATTTGGTTCTACACGTTATGGCTTCAACGGTTCACCACGACCCTTTAAACCTTTCACGTAGTTTCCCTGACTTCGTTAGTCGACAGTGTGGCGGAGGCTAGCTGATGATCTGGGCTGTCATTAGCGCACGAGGTGGGAGCAAAGTCGCTTTCCTCGACGGTCGGTAGGACGCAAACAAGTACGTCTACACGCTCTCTGGGTACCTTCTCCCTTTCGCACATCTACACTACGAAACCGATTTCGTCTTCCAACACGACAACGCATCAATCCACACTGCCGCCACAACCACGATCTTCTTCGATGAGATGGTTGTGCCCTATATGACAGCATGCTCGCCAGATCTCAACCCGATTGAGAACCCTGGGGGTGGCTTGTGAGACGAGTGTATGCAAATGGAAAGCAAGACGCCAGCGTTGCCGAGCTCAAACACTCGGTTCAGTCTCAATGGGACAAATCCCTCAGCTTCTCCATCTCAACCTTGTCAACTCCATGAAGATGCGCTGCATTTCAGTCATTGCTGCCCAGGGAAGTAGCAGAAGTATTATAGGGAGTCATATGGAGCTGTGTAAGCAAGATCAACGCCTCCATCTCACTCAGAGACGCAATTCTTCCATGTTACAGTGCTTTTACGATCAACTTTTGAGCCATTTTCTATTGTAAGAGATTCTTGACGCTTCCCCATATCTAGACAAACGTAGAAGACGAATTAGGGCACACCAATTTGGAGATCACTAGTACACCTACTCACAAGCACACGTACCTATTTTCTGCGCCGGAAAGACCCGTAGCGACCACAGCGAAGATTTTCATCACTGGCCTGTAATCCGCTAGGCAGGTGTCCAAACCACACGCTTGTATAGAAACTTCTTCAATTTTTATCCAATCGAAATGGAAGAAAAACGAGCGGGTTCGTCTCTTCAGTTGGCACAAAATAGCATAATACCAGTCAATAATACGCGCTGGCTGTGAAGCTGCAGACCAACAAGTGGTCAAAAGAGGGGGGTCGTAATCTTATCAGCGGCAGTGTATACATGTCATTTACGGTCCTGTTCAACAGGCTGATCGACATTGAAGCTCTTCCAAGGAATTTTGTCGACAACGCCCATATTATTATGGGAGATTTAACATGACACTGGATTTGTATTTTGACCAAGCCACCCCCTCCAACGAATACCATTCTACCGGTACACCATAACTTTTTGAATGGATGATCCAACTTGGTTTGATTGATTTCTGGTGATCGCAAAACCCACACATAAGGAATATACTAGTCCCAAGTCTAAAGCCGCATCGACTACTGTTTCGCAACTATTGAATTCTACAACATATTCATCCGTTCAAACTGGTGCCAAATTTGGTTGCACTGAACACGTCCCGGTAGAGCTTTTAGCCTCCTCAGAAAACATCACCCGACATGATCACCTGCCCTAAAGATGTCCAAAGTTGGATTCTAAAAGACGAAGTGGTGCAAATTCAGCTCCTGCACAATCTCCATCGGCTTGCTACAATTTTTGGACCCTGAAAGGAACACTGGTTGCATATTAGACGAGAACAAACGCTGGCTCGAGACATCTCAAGAGGAGGGAAACCACTGCCGCCCTAAAGCTGTAAAGAAGTTGGAGTAAGCTTGGCAAGAGTCTTCACAACGGGGTTTGTTGGCGTCGGTAGGATATAGTGCGAAACCTTTTCACTTTCCCGAAAATTCAGGTGGAGTTGGCGAAGCTACGGGACGGAACTCCGTATCTATTCTACTCAGACATTACAGCTGGTGAAAAATCATCAAAACAATTTTCGGGCCCCTGCTAGCTCAGACCTCAAGCTGAATGAAGCAACATCTAAATCGTTTGTTCAGTATATATGAATCAACGTGTATGTATATAATAAATGGATATACAGAGGCAGTGAAGCTTCGGCTAAACTGGTTGCTTGGTATACAATTATACTGACTCGATGATGCGCTTCATCCGAATTGGGTTTTCAGTGCTGCCGTAATGATGGCTAATTATACTGGCTCAGTGCTGAAGCAAGATCTAAATCGGTTGTCCAGTATATTTGTATCAATAAATGAACTATACTGAGCCAGTGAAGCTTCGGCTAAACTGGATTTTCAGTATAATATTATACTGATGTGATGATGAGCTTCATCCGTATTGGATTTTCAGTGCTGTCGTAATGATGGCTAATTAAACTGGTCCAGTATTTCTACGGTCGACACACCGATAGGGGTATCACGTGATCCTGACGTTATCAAGGCTACTCATCGTAAATATTGGGCAAATGTTTTTCAATCCACTTTATCCGACCTCAACATTGTGCCAAGGTAATTTGACCAAGAAAAACTACACGACATTTTTCTTCACAGTTCCCAGAGTCTGGACTCCACACAAGATGCTATACTGGATGCACCACTTACAGCAAACGACTTTTATATGCACGGCGCGTAGAAAGGCGTCTGGGCTCGATGGATTACCTGCTGAATATTACCAAGTCAATGGGCCACGATATTAGAACTGGTTTATTCTGCCTAATTAAGGAGAGACCGGGTGGCCAAGTTCCATTGTCGTGCATATCTATCACTTTTATTCAAGAAGGGTCCCCCAAAATTACCGACCTTTGACTTTGCTCAATCAAGGCACCAAATTTGGCCCCAAGGCCCTAGCGTATCGTCTAAACCCAATTCTGCTAACCTAGGTGTGGACCGATATGCTTTTTTGTCTAGAAGGGATATATCCGTAACGCACTTCCGTACTTTCCTCGATCTTCAAGATCATTTTAAACAGAAACTACCTCACGATCCTTCTGGCGCCATCTGTCTTGACTTCGCCAAGGTTTTGACAGTGTCAACCGGCAGGAACTAGATGTGTGGTTCAGTATTGATAATGATAAATTATTATTTCAATTGAATCTATCTTCAAATAATTTAACTGATATTAATTTAATTTTCGCACGAACCCATTATTAATTTTTCCAATCTAGGTTCGTGCTGAATCAATTGCCTTGTCGTGAAACAGACAATAGACATGCTGTTGGAAGAGATTACTAATACGCAATGTACCTCCGCTTCGACATTCAGTACTCTTACTACTTATATTGCTACAATTATTTTGTGTGTGTGTGTTTTTTTCTGATGAGCTATTTGTTAGAATTCTGTACGTTAATTTCAATGACTAACAGAAAATGCATTACAGTACCTATTTCAGAGCTATGTGAAATCATAGTTTATAGTGTATTGTCATGTGTGGTTCAGTACTGATAAAGACAAATTATCATTTCAATTTAATCTATTCCCAAAAAATTGAATAGAGATTAATTGATTTTCGCCCAGCCCATACATATTATTTCCAGCCTATGTTCTTGCTGAATGAATCGCCTTGTCAGGAATCAGACGCCAGAGATGCTGTTGGAACAAAATTACTAATACGCAATGTACCTCCGCATCGACATTCAGTATTCTTACTACTTATATTGCTACAATTTTCTGTGTGGTATTTTTTACTTATGAGCTATTGATAGATCTGTATTTTAATTTAATACAAGGAAAATACATTACTTTCTATTACATGGCTATGAAAACAAGATAGTTTATATGTATTGTCATGTGTGTTCAGTATTGATAAAACGACACATTATTATTTCAATTTAATCTATTCTCAAATAATTTAATTAATATTGATTGAATTTTTGCCGAACCCATAAATATTATTTCCAACCTAGATCTCGTGGAATCAACTGCCTTGTCAGGAAACAGACACTAAACATGCAGATGCAAGAGAAATATTTAAACGCAATGTACCTCCGCATCGACATTCAGTATTCTAGCTACTTATATTGCTACAATTATTTTCTGTGTGTTTTTTACTTTTGAGCTATTTGTTTGGATACTCTACTTATACTTCAATGACAGCTAGCAGAAAAATGCATTACAGCTACCTATTTGAGGGCTACTTGAAATCACAAGAATTAGTTTATAGTGTATTGTCATGTGTGGGTCAGTATTGATAAAGACAATTATTATTTCAATTGAATCTTTCTCTCAAATAATTTAATTGATATTATTGAATTTTCGCCGATCCATAAAAATTATTATTTCCATGGTAGGTCCTTGCAGAGTGAATTGCCTTGTCAGGAAACAGACACTGGACATGCTGTTAGAAGGGTTTATTAATTTTGGAAGAGGGTATTAATACGCAATGTACCTCCGCTTCGACATTCAGTATTCTAACTACTTATATTGCTACAATTGTTTGTGTCTGTGTATTTTTTTTACTTATGAGCTATTTGTTAGGATACTGTACTTTTATTTCAATGACTAGCAGAAAAAACATTACAGCTACCTATTCCATGGCTACTTGAAATCACAAGAATTAGTTTATATTGTATTGTCATGTGTGGTTCAGTATTGATAAACGACACATTATTATTTCAATTTAATCTATTCTCAAATAATTTAATTAATATTGATTGAATTTTTGCCGAACCCATAAATATTATTTCCAACCTAGATCTCGTGGAATCAACTGCCTTGTCAGGAAACAGACACTAAACATGCAGATGCAAGAGAAATATTTAAACGCAATGTACCTCCGCATCGACATTCAGTATTCTAGCTACTTATATTGCTACAATTATTTTCTGTGTGTTTTTTACTTTTGAGCTATTTGTTTGGATACTCTACTTATACTTCAATGACAGCTAGCAGAAAAATGCATTACAGCTACCTATTTGAGGGCTACTTGAAATCACAAGAATTAGTTTATAGTGTATTGTCATGTGTGGGTCAGTATTGATAAAGACAATTATTATTTCAATTGAATCTTTCTCTCAAATAATTTAATTGATATTATTGAATTTTCGCCGATCCATAAAAATTATTATTTCCATGGTAGGTCCTTGCAGAGTGAATTGCCTTGTCAGGAAACAGACACTGGACATGCTGTTAGAAGGGTTTATTAATTTTGGAAGAGGGTATTAATACGCAATGTACCTCCGCTTCGACATTCAGTATTCTAACTACTTATATTGCTACAATTGTTTGTGTCTGTGTATTTTTTTTACTTATGAGCTATTTGTTAGGATACTGTACTTTTATTTCAATGACTAGCAGAAAAAACATTACAGCTACCTATTCCATGGCTACTTGAAATCACAAGAATTAGTTTATATTGTATTGTCATGTGTGGTTCAGTATTGATAAACGACACATTATTATTT
>MIQA02023851.1:0-43956 GCA_001887855.2 Sclerospora graminicola
ACTCTTCACGGCAGCTAAGCTCCATTTCTGGAGCTTCGAAGTTGAGCTTTAGCTCAGCTTTTAAGTCCTTGCTGCTGCCGTTTGGGAGCGCAATATTGCGTTGCGCACCTGAGGATCAACATACATCCTCTTGAAACGGGAAACCGTTTCTAAGGCATCCTCCGAGGTCTCGCCACGGAGGAGAGTGATGATTTCGGGTCCTATGGTCCGAATCATCTCGGTCACTATGATCAGAGCACTCGGTGACCAGTTAGGGAAGTTTTCCATAACTAGGTCATGCGCGAGCTGGCGCTCACGCTCACGTTCACTGGCTGTTGTCATAACAACCAGCGGCTCTTAAACCTTCGTTCTGCTAGTTAACTAACGGAACGCGTCAACAGTGGTCGTTTAGACGGACCACGAAGTGCTACCAGGTGTAACAGGGCTACTGTTACGCGGCTTACACTGTAAGATTGCAGTGAGGAAGCGTGCAATTTGTGCAGGACCAAATGTAAATTTGGTCCTCCTTAGTTTACCTTAGATAAACTTAGTAAAGACTAATTAATTTATTAATTCGTCTAACACTTAAATATATATATATTAATATATATATCTAAGGCTACTTGAGTACTAGAAGGTAAGTTTAAAGAGTGAATATATTTATGAATGGTTAAGAGCTAACTAGTATAATTAGACCTAGACTAATCATAGTAACATGAAGTATAAAAAACTGGTCTGAATCATTTAGTTTACTCGTTAGATATCAGAATCTGTTCTCAAAGTGGATTATAACAACTTATAATCCAATATTCACATTTCAGACATTAAGTCTGAAATTGAACTGTGATATTTCTACTTAAATATCACTATGTAAGGCACCCCATTACAACGGTCGTCACCACGATATCTTCATTTTGACCGAGAGCAAGATTGAGTCGGTGCTTGAAGGAAACGATACATTCAAAAGAAAGCTCGCTTACGGAGATCCTGCATACGGCTGTACCAACATATTTTGTTGCCCGTACAAAGGATGTCTTATCGACGCACTTCGCATGGAATTGAACAAGGCAATGAGTGGTTTCCGCGTCAGTGTGGAGTGGTCATACGGCCAAATCACGCGATACTTTTCGTTTTTGGACTACAAGCGCCACCAACGCGTGTCCACGACGCCTGTTGCCACATTATACAAGCTAGGAGTACTCTTCACAAACTGTCTGATTTGGGCTCGTGGCCGCAATACGAACTCGAGCCTTTTTCACTGCAAGCTGCCGTCGTTAGAAGAGGTTTTGGAATCGTATACAACTTCTGGTGGCCCCAAGTGAAATATTCTACCATCCATGTGTAGTTGCATCTACACTGAGGTTTGCATACCGATTCTTTATTTCAGAATGCACTTGGTGCAATCGAACGTCGATTTTCAATCGTCACGTCGCTTTTGGCATCGTTTGCTCCATTTTTCAAACATTTCCAACCCCATATAGCAATAATGGCGTTTATTTCTTCAGTCAATGACCCCACTTGGGGATATCATTCCGATATCGTCGGCATTGTGGGCACATCCATTTGGGCCGATAACTGGTTGGCTTGCAGTGGTACAGATCGGTTTTCGCTCCGCCCAGGCCGAAAATTACAATCCCGAGACTTGGAAGATGATCTAGATGGACAACAAGAGAACAAGACGATGTTAGTCACTTGCTGATGAAAAAAGCCGAGGCTGGCGTAAAGGTTTACGTGCTCATTTAACGAGAAGTCAAGTTGGCTCTCATTCTCAACAGTGCGTATACAAAGCGGAGTCTCATGGTTCACCCGAGCATTCGAGTGCTACGTGACCCGATCTTCCAGATTCAGAGTCTCCGGATTTGGTCGCATCATGAACAAATCGTCTGTATTGACCAGTCGTTGGAATTTATTGGGGGACTGGATCTGTGTTTTGGTCACAATGATCATCAAGGACATCCAATCAGTGACCCCGCTTTTTGATCCTGTCTGGCGAGGGAAACACTATTCAAATCCGATTATAAAGGATATTGTGCGCGTGAACAATCCATTCGAAGACTTGATCGATCGATCGTCGCAGCCACGCATGCCGTGGCACGACGTTCATTGCAGTATCTCTGGTCCACCCGTCCAAGATGTCGCTTATCACTTTATCCAGCGCTAGAACTTTGTGTTATCGAAAAATGACTATCAACTTCGGACGGTTGGTGTAAGAAGTGCCCTGTCGCCGCAAGACTTTTCCTAGCTGATATGGCTGGAAGTAAGCGTGCAAGTGATACACAAAGCGATAAAATGAGCACTCGCATGGACGGCAGATATTAACAAGAGTTTATTGGCCCTGAAAGAATGTATTCGTTCCTGGGAAGAAGGCGCGAGGCACATTCCTTTTCGACAAAGTAAATTCACGCAACTACTTCGGGACAGTTTTCTCTTGCCCAACTCGAAAACAATTATGATTGCCACGGCATCCCCTGCTCCATTTTAATGAAGAGACGCCCAAAAAAGCTACTTGTCAGACATAATTACCTATCCGCGCTGCGGTGTACCTAGCTGAAGCTGTAAGCGCAGTAGTGCCAACTCCTCTCGTCGTAGCTCAATTTCCTGACGGCGTACTACGGCTTCTTCACTCCATCGCTCGATGGCCTCTTGAACGTGCTCATCAAGTCGCTTCAGCTATGACCTCCACTTGCCAATTCTTTCGCAGTTCGTTACTAATTGTGCACAAAAAACTCAAACGAAATTAGCCTCATAACAGGAGCCTTCGTACCTTGACTCACGCAGCTTGGAGACAGGAATGCCAAGCAGCAGCTTGTTCTCGCTGAAATTCAAAATTCAACCTCCATCTCTCTTCTTCTTGAGCAGCCTTCACTTGCATGAGCTTCATCTCGGCACTAATCCGTCTATTCTCCTATTCCTGGACACGATTCTGCGTATCCAGATAGTCAGCTATCACGGCATTGGTCTGGTCTTGCGACAGCACTGCTACGTTGCTTGATTTCGGCTCGCACTTCTTCCGTTGCGTCTTTTCATCACTTTGTAGACCATCGGTTTCTTCATCACTGTCGTATGCCGACTCAACACTCGTGGCTCGGGTGCTCGCAATGTTTCGGAGTGCGTTGGAACTGCGCTTCATTGACTTCTCGCGTAGCTTCTCACCATACGTTTCGAGCATCTCCGACCTAGCCTTCTTCTTTTACTTCTTTGCATCGTTTTGCTCCTTAGCATCTAGCATCTGACTCGTGATGTATTGGAGGAGCTGTTTGTACTCCGTGTAGTCCTCTGGGGTTCCCGACTTTCGACGATACGAAGCGTCTTCCTTCTTAGACCCCCTTACAAGCAATGTAAGTCGTTCTTTTGCCGTGCGCACAGTCAGGGATGCGTTGAGATGCTCGTTTATGCTGTCCGCCACAGCAATCCAGACTGCTCCCTTCGAGCTATGAGTGGCGGCATACGGCCGCAAGTGTAATACTTCTCGCAGCAAAGCGAGATCAGCCGATGCTGTAAAGAAAAACTAGCCCTTGCGGGGTACTCTACCGTTGCCGTCGCTTCCATGTGCGAACTCGCAAAGACCGGAGGATGTCGTTTTCTTGACTGGGGTCTTACCGATTGCTTTCTTCGCTTCAGACTGATTTTTGGGTCGATCCTGGCTGATGCCACTCATAACAGCAGCACAAATTGATGAACATATGCACACGGCGAGTTCTCCTTCACAAATATCAATTGAGAAGACATGATGAACCCCCTTCTTGGTGCATGGTTTTACGTGGAGCTCTTCGTCTAGTCTCACAAGGCACTCGCTGTATGCGCACTGCCCGCGCATGGCGAGCTTATGTCTTCCAAGTTGCCGTTTGTGGCGAGTACCGGAAAGTGGAAGCTCCCTTGTAAGTGACAAAACCCACTCACACCGTTTTTACGAAATTCAAAACTCGGTACAAAGCAAGAAAAAGAGTTGTGGTCCACTCCACCGTGAATTTAACATGGACTTTTTCAAATTTCCGGGCTCTCTGAAAATCTCTAATTACCTGCAGGAATGGCACCAAAATTTTATATTAGCCAATGGCAGGAGAGTAGCCTTCGCCTGATCTCACTTCAAGAAAAAGATGGCGAAGGCTGGCACGAGTGGCACCGCTACCCTTTGTATGGAAGCAATCGCGCCCAACCGCGTCCTCTCTGACTCGAGCGATGAGTCAGAGAGCGAAGAGAAGTGGCAAGATCCCCGTTTCTTGGCGCAGCTAGCAGCAACGCGGTATCTGCATCGCAGCGCTATATAAAAAAACTGCAAGTAGGATCCCGAACGGATTTTCTGTTTAGACCCAACGAGAGCCCGTCGAGAACTTAACGTGAGCGTTCAGACGTTTGCATACAACTTAGAGCTCGTGTGTTATTTGCGAGGGCTGATGGAAAGCAGATACGATCTCCCATCCAGCTGCAGCTAGAAGTTTTTCTTTGGTTTCTAAATCGCTCTCATGTCATAACACGGCTCAACATTTTGGTATCGGTGAAGGTATGGAGCTACCGTATCTTAATCTTTCTAATACACATTTTAACTCGAATACATTTTTTTAGGTACTGTACGGAAGTTCAGTGATCGTGTTGTGGAAGCTTTGCTATCTTTTGAATCAACATTTATCCGCTGGCCTGACATACATGATCGCCAAGTAATCAAGGAACATGTCGGGTGCATTACGGGGTTCAGAAATTGTATTGGGTTTATTGGCGGCACAGTGTTTAAACTGCGCTACGCCCCGCCTGTTTATTCAGAATGTTTCTTTTCTAGAAAGTCAGACTACTGCTTCAATGCTTAAATTGTTTGTGATTATTTGCGTCGTATCACATACTACCAGGTAACTGCATTTGTTTAGTTTATGCGTGCTCCAATATTTTTTTAAACTATGTTTATAGCTTGGAATACCGGTTTGGTGCATGACGAACGAGCACTATCATTTACGACCATATCGCACAACCCAGACCATTTCTTTGCGCCGGGAGAGTTTTTGGTTGGAGACAGTCCCTACGGCGTATGTTTCTCGTTTATTGTTTCGCCATACAAACGCCCCGCTCCAGCTACGCGTGAGAATGCTCATTTCAACCACCGACTTGCCTTAAGTTATCTGGTCTCAAATGGCTTTTCCCGCATATTGATACAATATTATGCAATATAAAGCACGCTCTCTGGGTATCATAGATGCGCTCTGTCGCTCCTTCAATACCCAGATAGCATCCGTGTGGTGGCAAAATTGAAAACCTAGCCTTGGTCATGCCTAGGCAATGCTCAGTAGAAATTCATGCACGCCATTGATGATGAAAAAGAAGACGAAGCTGAAGATACTAACACACCCCTAGACTACGAGCCAGAAAGTTATTTTACGTCCGAGAAATTGCATCTCAATTTTTGTCGAAATGAAATGTAGGTCGTTACATTCGAAGCTTTTGTGCATTAATTATGTGTTCCATACTGTTGCATGAGTGGGCTTCATTGTTCGGATTAAGAAGCAAAAACACAAGACCGGAAAGCTGGGATATAGTAAACCAGGATTGGTAAGTATCATTATGTCGCGTTATCCTCTGTAGCCTCTGCAAGGAAGGCTTGCTCTAATCGTGCAATACGGAAGCAACCGATAGCAACGGCACCATGGAAGAAATCATGATTAAATCCCGTGTGGCCGATCCCACGTCACACACGTACACTGTAAAGACTGGGTTTTCATGACTTTTTCGGACGCGTTGATACACTATGGATATAGAAATTTGATCCGTTTTCCATGAAAATGATCACATGGGCGCCAGTAGGATCAATAAAGACGTTGGACATGTCGATCCGGACCCTGTCGCCGCTTATTCTTGACGATGCCAAAGTACTCGACCAATGCCACTTGTATTCCACTTTCTTTGTTAGCACAGCGCTAGCGAGCTACATCAATCGGGCCATCCCCAACTAATACAGTAACACTTCATTAGTACATAAAAATACATTCGATGCCATCTTAAGGCTTCACCGAACGCGACAAAATGGCACAATGCCTTGTCGTCCGACACTATACTTGTCATAGTACAGAAAATTGTTCGCCACAATAACGGAACAAACGTCCACAGAGCCAATTTTTTTTGGTGTGGTGCAGTTACGGTGTGAGCAACTACCGTGTCCTGCTCTTGATATGCACCGTGAACTTAAACGCCGTAAACGAGATCTACATAAAAAGCACACGAGCCCATCCAATATGCCATAACGGCACCAATACTTTATCGCTAGATAATGAACAGGCACCTTAAAGCAGTTGTATGAGCAATTTTTGCCGGTATGGCCACAAAAGGAGCACTTGACGCCCTGCAACACGAACGAAACACATTCGATTCGTCGCAAACTTAGTGATTGAATGATCAATTAAGAGATGAACATTAGTAGCTTTATAACGAGGGAGATGGTTTCGTACTAGCTCGTGGTATACCCGCAGATGTCGCAGTTTGGCGCTCCAGAGCTATCGTTAACGTAAAACATCAGATTTTCGCAGGAAATTGGATACCTTAGTTAAATTAGAATAATTTTGTTCAATCAACAGACAGGTGGAATCCGCATGAACTAATGAAAAGCTCAAACCATGGATTAGGCGGTGGGTAAAGGGTTATCCTTAGAGATGTATCTGGAAAAATATACAAGCTGACAAAGTTGACCAAAAAAACCACCTAAGCTATCGAAAACAGCAGTTTTTCGCGAAAAATCTTCATAGAAAGTCGCTGAAAAACCTAAAGCTGACACAAGTCGACCAAAAATATAAATATCAAAAGGGCGCTGATAACTGGACCACACCCTTTTGATAAATGGACCACACCCCCAGATTTGACCAATCAGAAGCAACGGACGCGTATTCATCATCGGGAACATTTTGACTACACTGCCACTAGTACTAACTAATTCAAATGTCATGTAGTCAATCTATTGATAAATATTTTCTACAACCGCGTAGTGACAGTAAAGTTCCTCTTCCAGATAGAAGTTCTGCCTTAAAGGCATCCCAGTGTTTTTTTATTCAACAGTGTTCAATTAAAACATTAGTATGTTATGCTAATATCTGACGACGAGCAGGTCAAGTTCTGATGTTATGCCCTTCTTCATGTTACTTCCCGCAGGTATGCTTCCGTCCGCCACCATTGGTCTGAACTTCAGCTCCCTCCACATATTCGAATGCAGACGGATCTCTCTCTGAGGAATTTAACTCGCGGTTGGTACTACCTTGAGGACGGCCACGCTCTTGAATTATATCACGATCCGCCTTCAACCCTGAATACCACATCTTTGATGCATCCGCTCTATTAGCGCCTGTTTGTGTCTTTGAATATTCCGCAGAGGAAAAGGCGTTCATTTTGGGGTGAGTCATTGATTACTCCACCAAATAAGTGAGTCCTAGTTTTTAAGCCCCTTAGCTTACCGGATGCTGGCAGAAGCGAGTCGGATATCGGCGCTGCTTGAGACGTTAGAGCAGCAGCCAGCACAGGGAACTCTGCCCTGCGACGATAAACCGCTTCGATTATACAAAATAAAAGCAGGTGGCTTTGTAGAGGTGCTGGATCAGTACTCAGAGCCCGTTTTTCAGAGGATGGTACGGATAGAACTCTTGAGAATATATTTGCTAATTGAGTGTTGGAACTTGCATAGCTAGAAGTGATTAATTTAGTAACGAAAAACGCAACAAAGACGTATTTAGAGTTGACGAAGAGTATTGGGAAGAAAAAAGCAGAACGAGAAGAGGAGAATGCCGAAGCGATACGAAAAGATGATGTAGCTATCGAAACAGGGACGAAACAGGGCGAAACAGTCCGACGATGAAAAAGAACATGTTATTGTTGATGATGTGAACGTTGTGGTAGCATCTCCTTGTGTAGAGACGCATGCGGAAGAGGTAAATGTCGATCAGACGCAACCGTGTAGCTCGTCTTGTGTGGTAATTGCACCACCATGGGGTGTGGAAACCTCGGTGAAGAGTCCCCAAGATTTACTTACTCAAAAAGAGCCGATGAGTGAATACTTGGCAAAACCGGCAAAAGTGAAGGATCAGACATCAGTAGTGAACAGCGTCAACGATGAGCATCTCGTCACAGAGATTAATAACGATTATTATCTGAACATGTGGATCATGCAATATTATTTGAGTAGTGACCACCTCAACTTTACGAACGACGAAAATTGTGGTTTGTTCCTCGCAGTTCTGGCAGAAAGACTAGTATTATTGGGATGCAAAATAAGCCTGTCGTGTATTGGATGTATAATACGCTACGAGTGACGCAGGGAAATTTTGGGTTGGAAGCCGCTAATATGCTTTCACGACGCTTAGATGCACCATTGATGCTTATTTGTGTCAACTTCTATCATCCACCCAGTTTGTCACGCAACGACTGCAAACGATGCATACGCGCGAGATACTCGTTTGTCGAGTGGTATCAACAGTTCAAGTAAGGTGGATTACCGTTGTGCACTTAGCCCATTATTTAGAACTGAATCGCTCATCTTGTTCGTGTCTTTCCTGATTTGCATGAACTTTGGTTCGATCCCAAAACCCGGCTAGTCCGGTGGTATTTGAACGGTGACGGAGTTGCGATTTTTTGTATTCGATGATGCTCCAGGAGGAGAATACCAGTCACATAGTAATGGAATTTTTATGTGACTGATAAAATACACTAGCACTGAGAAACGAAAGGTTTAATAGCAAACGGGCTTATATATCGGGTTATTTGACAGTTTTAGCAAGTGTTTCATTATTTACTATCTGCTCATTTTCTCATTGTTTTAACATCAACTGAAATTGGTGATCCATCTTTTCTCGCGAAGTCTGAGCTCTTCGCGTTGTAGCATGACTTGCACCTTCTGGATGGCGAGTTGGGCTAGTCTATACTCGGCCTCTTCTTTTCGCCTTTTAATGATGGATAAAAAGTAGAGCATCGTGAAGGCTAGACGCGTGAGCGGTATCATAGCGTCGCTTTGTTGGTGTTGTTCTCTTTGGAGTAGGAGGCTTGACTGTCGCCTCATGCATATGACTCTCACAAAGCTGACTATCATTCAAACTCTCGTTATACTTTGACTGTTCGACACCGCTCAAAACCTGGCTCTATTATGATGGGAGGGGTTGTATTGTGGCGGCTGCCCATGATTTCGTCAATCTCATAATAAAATGGACACTTTTTTTCGAGCATCGCTAATCATACAAAAAAAATATTTTTTAGGTAACCAAAACATCATCCACGCAAAAATATAAGTAACATTTGATGCCCTGTGAGTCTATCTCTTTGACACCATAGCCAGACATGCTGAGCTTCAACTTGTACGACTGATATGAGCTCTCTACTTTTGTTAATTTTGTTTTGATTTGAGTCGTCGACTTTTCTTATCCTTGGCTCTCTAAACGATTATTCGCGTTTTCGTGAAAGCGCTCTTTGACGCCCGTGGTATATGTGTACCGAGGGAATCAATCAGCACATACACCTCTCCGTCGGCCCATATCTTGCTCTGTGATTTTCACCTGAGTTGTTCCTAGTCGTGGACCACGGCTGCAAACCTTGACGTATCCTGTTCTGCGGCGGGATGCACTGACCAGCACATTTTAGCCGATCTACGATACCTACAGATTCCACCTCGATGCCTCCAGTGCAGGCAAACGCATGAAGAAACGGCGTTGAAGGCAAACTGAAGGTATGCTCTGACTGGTCAGTTTTGCCTACTTTTACCTACATTTGAACCCTATTATGCAGAACACAGATAGGAACTTCGGTCGATATGTGGAAATGACGCCAGGGAATTCAAAGCTTGCGGGAGGGATAAGTTCGAAAGGAATACGAGCAAGGTCAGCTTAATTGGGCGCGATGGAGGCTGACCTGATGCCGACAGGAGCTTCCCCGGTGAAGATTTCCGCTTAGTACCGACCTAGTCCCAACCCTCAACCCGCTTCCCAAACCGGGCACCATGACCTCTCGCTCAAAAGTCCACCAAGAGATCGTAACCACGAGAACTGACGGGTACACGAGTTGAGCAGTCGAAGAGTATGGATCGTCCAGAGAATTGAGACCAAGGTGATGGTGATAACAGGTCAGGTCAGTACGATGCTGACCTGGGCCAAGATTTTGATGAGCGTAGTACCTGTAAGGGGTGCCATTACATAAGTGATATTTAAGTCGATATCACAGTTCAGTTTCAGACTTAATGTCTGAAATGCGTTATAATCCACCTTGAGAACAGATTCTGATACAATTATCGAATCTAACAAGTAATCAAATGATAAAGATATCATTAGATCAGTTTATACAACATGTTATTATGATTAGTCTAGGTCTAATTATACTAGTTGGCTCTTAACCACTCATAAATATATTCACTCTTAAACTTACCTTCTTGTAGACACGTGGCCCTTAAGTATATATATATATTATATATATATATATATTTGAGAGAGACTATTTAATTAAAAAAATAGACTAGCTAAAGTATGTCTTAAACTAACTAAGGAGGACCAAATTACATTTGGTCCTAACTAATTGCACGCTTCCTCACTGCAATTTCACAGTGTAAGCCAGTAACAGCTAGCCTGTTACACCTGGTAGCACTTGTTGGTCCGTCTTAACGACCACTGTTGAGGCGTTCCGCTAGTTAACTGGCGGAACGAAGGTTTAAAAGCCGCCGGCTGTCATGGCGACGGCCAGCGATCGTGAGCGTGAGCGACAGCTCGCGCATGATTTAGTTAGGGAAAACTTTCCTAACTGGTCACAGAGTACTGTGAGATGATCCGGACCATAGGGCCCGAGATCATCTCTCTCCTCCGAGGTTTTACCTCGGATGAAGCACTCGAAATGATAAGTCGTTTCAAGAGGATGTACATAGATCCTCAGGTGCGAACTGTAATGTTACGGTCGCCACCAACAACGCCCACAGCGAGTGCTAGCGTTGAAGTGCTAAAGGCGCGGATTCCGCCCTTTACTGGCGAAGGGGGTGAAGCCCTTCGTAGATGGTTCGCAGAGGTGGAAGATGCCCTCTCTGCGCAAAAGATTGTGGACCCACGTTCACAAGCTTATTTCGCCACCACATGCCTAGGCGGTCGCGCCAGGGCATGGGCGATGAGCCGCAGATCCACTGATGGATCTGCGTTCCTGACGTATCAGGATTTAAAAACTGAGCTGAATCTCAACTTCGAAGCTCCAGAAATGGAGCTTAGTTGCCGTGAAGAGTTCATGGAGCTCAGACAAGGCAAGCTGAGCCTACATGCGTACGCTCAGAAAATACAAAATTTGTTATCAAATATTGTATACGGGCCGGTGCCTCCTGCTATGCAGGTCACTGGCTTCATGAAGGGACTGAATGACGGTCCCATCAAACAGAGTCTTTATCGGGCTCCCCCAAAGACTCTGAGGGATGCTATAGAACAAACATCCGAGAGGAATTCAGCATGCGTTCAGCAGCAACGCATGCTGGGGTTAGTCGAAAAGCTCAACTGCCTTTCGACTATAACATGCCGCCAGTGCAGCATGTTACCAATAACAATTTCTCGAATAGACGAAATTCACACTTCGTCCCGAGACACCAAAACCCGCGCCAGAGCGCGGGCGGAGGAGGTCCAGAACCGATGGACCTAACGGTTGCAGTTATCTCGACACCGAGGCAACCGAAAAGCAAGAAGTTTCTTCGCTGCAATAGATGCGCGAAGATGGGCCATTACGCCCATGAATGCATGGTGCCGCGGCCGGCACCACGCAGTCAGCGGACTGGACAGTCCGCTGGTAAGCGACATCAACTGGGGAACCCTCTGTTGATGCAAAAAACGTCAACAACCAGTAGGGGCGGGGCGCCTTACTGGACGGGTTATCTCACATGCCGACATCGGGCATGTGAGGATAATAGCCCCAGACGGGACTATGTCCTGTCAAAAGGGGCAGGTTGAAGGGAAACCTCTCATCACCCTGGAAGTAAAGCCGGATGGAAACGATGTCCCCATGCGTGCTCTGTTTGACACAGGAGCGTCAAACAATTTCGTTAGAACTGAGGTTCTAACGTCGTTGAACTTCATGGAGATTGAATCTCCACGAATCATGTTGCCAGTCCGGTTAGCAACAGGTGCAACCGTGACTATACCAAAGCGTGTGATTTGCACACGCTTCGAGTTAGACGAACTGTCGTTCGAGGACGAATACATCGTCCTCGATCTTGACGACAAGTTCGATGTTATCTTGGGCATCCCTTGGATGTCCAAGCATCAACCAACGATCGACTGGGTTAACCTGTCAATCGACTGCGGCGGTCTCACAGGATCTGATCACTCTGTGAGTAATCCGGCTGTATCTAATGATACAACCGCAGAGTCAGACAGTCTGGTGGGTAGCGATGGCACCACCAGGTCTGATCCGACTAGATGAGCGGATGGTACACCCGCTGATCAAAGTCCAGAGGGAGTTATACACGCAACGAATGAGTCGTTGCGTGTCAGTAATGTGTGCAACACGGGTAAAAACACCCCCGTGTTGAAGTTACTACTACGACCGATGACGGTCGTGGTATAGAGAATTTACACACGGTGAGAAACACCCACCGTGAGAATAATGAAACCGTCACGGAAGTAAATGACTTCCGTGTCGAAAATGAAGAAATCACGACTGAGGGCAGTCGTGAGTGCATGCATACCATGGTAGACAGTGGTCACCATGAGGAGAATGCCTTGTGCACAAGTGATAATCACCGTGCAACAGATCAGGCAACAGATCAGACGAGTGCGTCTGATCTCGCAGCTGTGTCCGTCGAGACGATCAACGTCTTGACGCAGACAGAGACTGGATTAGCTACCCAGTCTCTCACACTTGACAACCCTCCGAACTTAAGTTCAGAGGTAATGGCCCTTCCAGCCTTGAGCTGGAAGAAGTTCGTAAGGAACTTGCGCAATGATCAGATCGAACAGATCTGCGTCATTGTCGCATCTGATGAGGTTGTGGATATTCGTGAACGAATATCCACTTTACAATTAGAAGGCATTGGGAACGAACCCGTTCCCAATGAAAAGACCAAAGTTCAGCGCTTTGAAGCGCAGGCTGGGAGTCGCTTAAAGCGACTTCTCCGTACTACGAGGTACTTTGGGAATACGCTGACGTATTCCCAGAAGAAGTACCTTGTGAGCTCCCTAAAGATAAGGGAACTAGGCACGAAGTACTGTGTCACGCGGCAATGGCCATTGCCGCGTGACCAGGTCAAAGCGATCGACGAGTTCTTTGAAACTCGTCGTAAGGCGGGACATGTGCGGGAGTCTACCTCACCGCACTCCAGTCCCACCTTTTGTGTGAAGAAATCCACTGGTGGGTGGAGAATCGTTCATGCTTTTAATAAGCTGAACGCAGCCACGGTACCGGCGCAGACGCCGATACCGCGGAAAGATGTCATCATTGATGGCATGAGCGGGAGCACCGTTTTCAGTGCTCTCGATTTGAGGGATGGTTTCTACCAAATCCTCATGCGTGAGAAGGATATCCCTCTCACGGCTGTAAGCATCCCAAGCGGTATGCTTTGGGAGTGGCTTGTGATGCCGCAAGGGCTTCGAACTGCCCCTGGCACATTCAATAGATGCGTCACGCATCTATTGCGCCCAGTGCGAGAATCCGCACCGAGCTACTTCGACGACGTGTTTATTCATAGTAAGGCTGAACATGGTAAGACTGATGTAGATGTTCACAAAGAACATCTACGTCAGGTATTAGAGCTTATGCATAAGCATAAGCTCTATGCGAATCTAAAGAAGTGCACCTGAGATACCCGTTCTTGGCTGCTTTGTAGGCAAGAACGGCTGATCCGGAAAAGATCAGGGTTATCGTTGAATGGCCTATGCCAAACAACGTCAAGGAACTTCGAAAGTTCCTTGGGTTGGCGACATACTTGCACAAATATTCGTGCAACTATGCCGGTTTAATTCGACCTCTTTCTCAATTACTTAAGAAAGATGTCAAATGGCACTGGGATACCCAGTGCCAAGATGCATTCGATGCAGTCAAGCGTAGCTTGACTGAAGCTCCCGTCTTGGCGATAGCCGATAACGAGCGACCGTTTCACGTCGTTTGCGACGCGAGCGATTTCGCCATCGGCTGCGCCTTGATGCAGCGCGATCACGATGATCGTGATCGCGTGATATTTTATCAATCGCGTCAGTTGCGGCCAGCCGAGCGCAACTATCCAGTGCATGACAAGTAACGCTTTGCCATGAAATATGCACTGGCAAAGTTTCGGATCTATCTCTTAGGAGATAGACCGTTTGTGGTTTATACGGACCATGCGTCGTTACGCACGGCCGTGAATTCACCACACTTCTCTCAAAGAATGACACGATGGCTGTCATTCTTTGCTGAGTACAACTTTACGGTTGAATACAAACCCGGAAGGTTGAACGTGATAACGCATCCGCTATCACGTTCAACTTTCCCGGTAACGAGACGAAACCGTCCGTAATGGAGGCAACCAGTGCAAACGCAATACGTTGCACTGCTCTGTCATCGTCACTCGTACGACAGGTACGTCAAGCGTACAAAACAGACGAGGAAACTCGTCTGCTGATTGATTACCTAAGTGATCAATCTGATCGGAAACGCAAGGAACTTCCAGAGTTCCTTCGCGCTTGCGTGCATCGTTATCGATTGCACGATGGTCTGTTGCTTTATAGCACAGACCAAGATGATGTAAGTCGCATCGTCGTTCCAAACGACGATGATCTCAAACATCAAATTTTGTTTGAGTACCATGATGCACCGATTTCGGGGCATCAAGGTCGAGAGAAGACGTATGCTTCTCTCGCACCTGATTTCTACTGGTGTAACCAGTAAAAATGGGTACGTAAGTACGTACGCGCTTGCGAGATATGCCAGCGCGTCAAGCCTGCGCACTCTGCGTAGGCTCCCCTCCAATCTCTGCCGGTTCCGACGGAGTGTTGGAAATCCATTTCCATGGACTTTATCTTCGGTCTTCCACCCGAACATAGTCGGAAGACAGGTATTGTGGTCTTTGTAGACCGCTTCAGCAAGATGGTTCATCTTGCTGCAGTGTCAGCGAATGTCACCGCTGCGCAAACGGCGCGGATATTCGTTGACACGGTATTCCGTTTACACGGAATGCCGGAAAACATAATCTCGGATCGAGATCTGAGATTCACAGGACGTTTCTGGCATGAAACGTTCTCTTTGTTGGGCACGCAGTTGAAGATGTCAACTGCGGACCATCCGGAAACGGATCGGCAAACTGAACGCGTTAACCGCGTTCTCGGAGACATGCTGCGTTCATACGCGCATGCCTTCGAGCAGTGGAGTGACTATCTGCCACTCACTGAGTTTGCAATAAATAACTCGGTGCATGCTTCTACAAAGCATACACCGTTCTACGTGAATGCTTTAAGGCATCCACGAACCCCAGCTTTACTTGACGGTACGCCAAATCTAAGTAGGGGAAGGACCCGCTCAAATTTTGAGCGAGTCGATGCGCAAGTTGCAGCCGCAACTTGCGAAGAGACTGACGAGTCTTCTACTGTTAACACAGTAGAAACTCAAGCAGCTTCAGATACTGAAGCTGCTTACGCGGAATATGTGTCTGCAGCAATGGCTGCAGACAATGAAAACAACCCATCTACTGCTAATAAAGCAGTAGATGAATTCGTATTACAGCGCCAAGCTGTAATACGCTATGTAAAAGACGCACTTGCTTCTGCTTTTGACAAGCAGAAGCAGAATGCAGATAAGAATGGAAGGAAAAATTTAAATTCCTTTCAGAAAGGTGAATTAGTGTTGTTATCTACAACTAATTTGCCTACACATGCAATCAGCAACTTCCCTACACGGAAGTTGCTCCCTAAGTTCATTGGACCTTCCAAGGTCCAAAGCGTAAAGGGGAATGCCTATACACTAGACATTCCTGCGGCCATGCGCCTTCACCCAACGTTTTACGTTGTACGTTGGGAGGCTAAAGCCGTATCAATCGTCTACGTCTTCGGACGAGACGCATCCCCACGGCGAATGCCGTGCTTCTTCAAGTCTCCCAAGAAACACTTGTAATCGGTCTCCAACCGATTGTGAGAAGCTCGGAGAAATTCCATCTCCGACTTCAGTCGATCGAGATCGACCAGCAGAAGTTCATTCTTCTGCTGCATTGCGAGATGAGCGCTCAATATGTCGCGAATCTCGTCGCGATGAGAACGATATGTCCTCATCGTGTGCGCCATATCGGCGCTCAGGCCGTTACAGTGCCTCTCGAGCTTGCGGAGCTGTGAACCATGCTCCGCAACAACAACGCCGAGGGAATTTCCAAACCCCGCCGCCCCTGATTGATAATCAGGGGAATAAGCGTTATATTCTCGAGTGCTTGCTATCGAAGCGCTCGGTTCCCTATAAGAAGGGGCAGCGTACCGAGTACCTGGTACGCTGGTTGGGATATTCCCAAGCGTTTGACTCTTGGGAACCGATTGAGGTGCTAAAGGCGGATGCCCCTGACCTCCTGAAGGAGTTTGAGAAGGATAATTTTCCTCAAACCCAAAAAGAAGCATCAACACTAGGTCAACCATCAACACTAGGTGTTGATGGCTGCAAAGCATTGGCACTAGGTGCCGATGCATTAAGAGCATCAATGAGGCTCTTAACACTAGCGGGTACTAAGTAACCTCGGTACCCTCGTAGCTCCTTTTCGGTAAGACGAGGAGCTCCCTTGGGCAAACAAGGGCAAACCATGCCCGCAAGAAAGTCCTTCTTTGATGCAGGTAAAATGGATAAACTCCATTTTACCTGAGCGCGAGTGCTTTAAGAAGCGCTCGCGGTGTACGTGAATTTTATTCACGTATTCGTCGGGACCTTTGTTGTAATTTTCAACAAAGGCATTCCAACTTTGAGTTAGGGCGTCTTTATCGTCCCTATTCTTGCGCGACCCTTTCCGGTTCGTATAATAACGAGTCTGATAGAAAAGGTCGATAAACTACCGACGTCTATCGTCAGTACTACGATCAAAGTGATGATTGCGAAGGTCTTCGCAATCATCAAGCACGTTGATGTCAAACAACGGGTATTGACAATCGCGCTTGGTGAGCCCACCACTATCGGGCACAAGCGTCCATGCTGGGGTCCAAAACCCCACTTTGTACGGAACATGACGTCCCGTACAACATGGTGAATCAGAAGCAGCGTAAGCCGCTTCTGCGCGTTGTTTCTTGGCAGGTGGAGCACCATCTGCCACCTCAAAGTCGTCATCGTCACTACGACCAGGCGAATGACGAGGACCAGGAGGAGCTCTACGCTCCTCATGCCACCGTATGATAGAGTTGTCGCTGTCGTAATCGACGGCGTCAAACTCCACCATCACTTAACGACGAAGCAATTCTAGCGGGCTTACGCTCGCTAGACTCGTTGTCAAGGACGGTGACGTCCTCGCCCTCTTCGGAGTCAGATGACTCTCCGAAGATATCATTGGGCTTCTTCTTAGTCACCCGCCCTACGGCAGGTGAAGGTGCGGAAGATGTTGCATTCGCGACATCTTCCCGCCCTCTTTTAGACACTGCTTCTGCAGCGTCTACTACGAGAGACAATGGGTCTCTCGGCTTACTCTTCGACGCTACATTGGTAGCGTCGGCATGCGATGTTGACACCTCTGCACGTGATGCAGAGGTGGGAGCTGCGTTAGCAGTATCGGTAGCGGCCTTAAGAGCGCCGCCGCGTTTCCCGACCATTTGATTTCTTATGGTCGTTAATGGGTAATAACAAAGTATCGTTATGACCAACAAGTGCCACCATTCGATTGGCCAATATTACTTTATATTATTGGCCAACCACCTTGAGTGGGGGGTGATGTAATGGGGTGCCATTACATAAGTGATATTTAAGTCAAAATATCACCGTTCAATTTCAGACTTAATGTCTGAAATGCGAATATTGGATTATAAGTTGTTATAATCCATCATGAGAACAGATTCTGATACAAATCATCGAATCTAACAAGTAATCTAATGATATAAAAAATATATCATTCAAACCAGCTTTATATTTACATGTTACTATGATTAGTCTAGGTCTAATTATACTAACATGTTACTATGATTAGTCTAGGTCTAATTATACTAATTAGCTCTTAACCACTCATAACATATTCACTCTTAAACTTACCTTCTTCTAGACACGTGGCCTTAGGTTTATATATATTAATATATATATAGACTCAAGTGACTAATTGATAAATTAATTAGTCTACCCTAAAGTTTTTCTTAAGTAAACTAAGGAGGACCAAATTATATTTGGTCCTATTCAATTGCACGCTTCCTCACTTCAATTCTTACAGTGTAAGCCAGTAACAGCTAGCCTGTTACACAGTGCACACGGCATATTTCCTGGATACGCGGCTTTACTACACTCTGTGTAGCATTTGCGATCAGCTGCAAGATCACTTGCCACCATTTCGTACTTCATCAAAAGGAAGCACAGTTGGAGCAATGAAACAAATGTAAAACAAATCTCCAAATGATAACGCTCCGGTATGGAACGTGGTTTGAAGTGGTGGGAAGTAATGACAAGGAGCTGACCCAGTAAAGACGCCCCAACAACATAGGCAACGATCGAGTTGGACAAAATCCCAATCTCAAAGATCGACTTGTCGTCGGACTGACACGAGAGGGCGTTAAACATGTCAAACATGACAAACGTCGTGAAACTCATGGTCCGATCGCGTTTACTGATGGTTCCATCGGCACTTAGCTCCTCCCAGAACACGTACAGCGTGACACATACGATGAAACAAGACGACACGAGTCCTCGACGAATCATGGTGGACGTAATGATACTTGCCGTTTTGGAACGCGGTCCTTCTTTCATCAAGCTGTTCGAAAGACTGGTGATTGTTATTATAAACCATGGACTGATGTATGTGTGAGCAATCACTTATATGCTTTAGAGCGCTATCAACTTTCAGTCTACCTTGGCGATTCACAGGCGGGCTACAATTGTGGCATGATGCTGTTGTCAGGTGCGGCGTGTCTCATCATTTTCGTATTGCTTATATCTCCATCAAAATGGGACGAATTGGAGCAGATCTATGCCCATAGTGATACGGCGTCACATTAAACTACCCAATTTTACACTTGAATTGAAATTGCCAACTGTAGCAAAGACGATATTAAATACACATCAATTTTGAAAAAAAGATTGTTTATACGAGTACTATTTGTAGCAGGCCTGACGAATAATTTTGGTCATTGCTGATTCTATTTTGGACATTTGACGAAACCAATTGAGCTTTAGTGTATACCACGAAAAAAATAGAAGTGATGAGTGTAAGTTGTGTTGCTTGCTAAGTGATGGAAGTAACACAACTTTCACTTAGCAAGATATGAGGTAGTACAAGACTCTCGAGCACGTGCAAACATAACAATGATTCACTTTAAACTACTCTGTGATTGTAGTAGCTGCACGGTCTACCTTTTTTTCTTGACTTTGAGGACAAATAACGGTGAAAATAAGCTAGCAATGTCAGTACCCCACTAAGTTCCACAACCCTGCCACTAACATCAATTGGAAAAACACTAAATGAGCATACCAGAACTTAGTTACACGCCACAAGCACAATAGTTTCCTGTAGGCCGCTTACCAGAGAAGCGTCTGGAGTGCAAAGGCAGCACTTAGACATTGATGCACCGACGTGGACACCTGGCCAACCCAAAATTTTATTAGTGTGATATTCATCTCTCACACTTACCGCCATTATATTCATTTCGATTCAACAGTCCTGATTTTGCAAACATAGCCCCCAGGACCTGCTACAGTCGGAAGGGATCCAGACATATTAATGCACAGCCAACAAGCTGTCGTAGAGTAACTTAAATTTTACAAATTTTCTCCGAAAACAAACGAATCTCTTAAGAGTATTATTTTACTTAAACTCAGAGACCGACAGTATAAGCCAATTGCACACTTAAAGTGAAGAAATGACCAGAGTAGCCCTTCGACCAGTCCTCTCGGAGATACGACGTTGGTTTGCGTAAACGGCGAGTGTTTCTTGGTGTTCGGTTATTTAAGCCGGTCGTGTGTGTAAAGTTTGGCACCCGTCGAGCAACTTGGTTACGAGTAGTCAGCGCTTGCAAAAGGGGGAAAATTATATAATAGATGTAAGGTTTAAATGTTCCTCTATCAGGCTTCTCCATATCACTACTCCCTACTTATGTAGGCCTACTTATATATTTCTACTTATGTATTCTTAATTATGGCTACTTCTTTTTTAAATCATCTTTCAACCAATCCGAAAATAGCAGCTCCAAAGAGTGAAAATTCATCCACTCTATCACAGCCGCCCCTTGCGAAGCTACAGTGGACAGCGGGCAATAGCGAGCACCAAACAACACTCGAATAGAACAACCACTTGTGTCGTTGTTCTATTCTAATAGTATGTGTAATCATCTGCGTTCTCGTCGTGACAGGCTTGTAACACTTGTGATGCCTCTGCTTCTCCCCAATGAGTAATAGAGCTAGGTGCTCAACTAAACTTTGGCTTTCTAGTACTCCATCCTCTTCTTTTTCCATCGAGACGTTGCTTCACATTTGTTACTATTTTTATCTCTTGAGTGCTGTTATCCTTTGGGTTGTCAGCCCCCTTGTCGTGTGACGAAATTTCCTCCTGCGTACGCCTCCTTTGATTATACAGAAACATCTTGTCATAATCAGCGACCCAACTCTTCTTTTCATCATTTTCCGGCGTTCAATGTACACATTGACCCATTTATGTTGTCATACTGCTTTTGTTCCCGATGACCACTTCTTAGTTTTGCAAATGTCGTTAAAATGTCGACAAACTTCAGCCTTTGACGCGCCTTGACTGTCCGGCAAATCCACCCGCTCTATGCTCAGCTATTTATTTATCATGATGTATTCACGATAGGACGCTCGTCGGGTGGCGCATCCTCTTCCCTTGCCTTTTCGCTATCATCAGTGATGTTCTTCATATCTTCACATTCGCCTGCCACCTCCACAAGTAGTCCTAGGAAGACTCCGTATCGCCCGTGTTGCTTTACGTGTCCTGTCCACCCCTTCTGTGTTGTTTTCCATCTCTTCAGCTTCCTCTGCCACCTCCAGAAGTAATTCCAAAGACAATTCTTTGCTGCTCGTGGCGTTTCGTGCCTCCTTCTTGCCAGTTGGGGGTCCTGTCGTCACCATGGGTTGTATCCCGTCGTGTGTGCCAAGGACGTAAATCGCTTTAAGGGCTTTGATCCACACAATTCCATCCAACTTTTTGTGTATTCCACACTCCATAAAATCCCGCACCGGCCCGGACGATCCTGTCAACCAAAAAGAATTCCCGCACTGGACCGGATAAATCCCGCATCGACCCAGACAAATTCTATCGAAATAATCCAGGTAGTACCGTGATCCACTCGAAAGTGATCCAGTCAGTACCGTAACCCAATCGGAAATAGTCTAAGTATCAATTCTTCATTTCTCCATCATATGTTCACCATCATACACCCACGTAATACCTTCCTTCAGGCACATAATTCAGGGAATACTGTAACATATACATATCTTCCAAACGCTTCGGCGGCATACATTTAAAGTCGTTACATCACGTTATACCCATCACTCCGTGCTTCTGCGGCACACATTTAAGGCCGTTTCATAGCTACATTTATACCGAACACTCAAGCGGACAGTTGCGAAACTACTTTGGTGGCGCTTGATCGCGTATGAAACCAAGGGTAATGCAAGTCGATAACTTCAACTTCTAACCGAAATATCTCGGTATCGCGGGCGATTTGGACGGCGCAACTTCTTTTGCACCCGCAGCGTCCATTGTGTATCAGTTGGTGGTGCACCCATATCCCTATAGCACTGTAACGCAGGCCCCGCCCCCGACCGAGTTTCGTGACGTTTCGGGGGTCGGGTCAAGCATTTTTAAAGGGAAAATTGGCCCTCCAATGGGCATGAAGATGGATCCGGCCCTATACTTGGTCTGAGTATAGGGCTGTTAAAATGTTTTGACGACCACGGCCACACAAGCCACCCCTTCCCCAGACCCCGCCACCCATGTTCCCCCTCCTTCGCCAAGCACCCAAGCGCGCCGTTTGGCTTTTTCTTCTTCCCCTCTTGCCGCCTCCGCTCCCGTCGCCATCTATGAAGCTCCTGTTCGTTTATTTAGCTTACCCGGCCAAGCAGCCGGAAGGTTGCCCGACCAGGGTAGCGTCTAGGGCCCCCCTTCTTTCAGCTCCGCAACCCCCAACACCAAACGCGCCGTTTGGTTTTCACCTCGCCGACGAAGCTTCAATACATTTGTTTGGTCTACCCGGCAGGGCGACCGGCAGGCTGCCTGTCCGGGTAGCGTATATGGCCGCGCCTATTGGTTTTCGCCCTTTCCTGTCTCGCCGCCTCTGCGCCCGCCTACGTCGACGGAGCCTCAATACGTTTGTTTGGTCTACCCGGAAGGCTGCCAGACCGGGTAGCAGGGGCCACGCTAATACTTCAAACGGTAATTCATCAACACTAAAATCTTAACACCATAGTATTAGCAGACGTTATGATACCCTAGTATCGAACCTATCCTGTGCAATAAAAAGAAAAAATAATGCAATACGTTAAAGCCCCGACTTTGACCATGCGCTTGAAATTCACTCTTCGGTGACTGAATTCCACGCTTTCACTATACGTTCAACTGTAAGTCTGCGCTTGTTCTTGGCGGACATCTTGGAAAAAGCAAGAAGAAGTTCTCTTAGCGGTAGTGTGCCGTACTCATGTACCTGTCCCAACTGGTAAACAAGCGTAAATACACGAGGTTTGCGCTTGAAAGGCCCCATCACTCCAACGTCCCGTGTTTGCAGGATTGCCAGGCAATGTCTTCGACAGGTCAAATACAAATATTTTGACCAATGATGCACCGGTATTGTGTTGCTATTATCAGCAAAATATTGCACTCCGGTCAGTCTCAGTCGCACCCACGCAAGCACAATCGTTAGCAAGGAGTCAGCAGATACTGTAGCCGACACTTTGGCACGAATGCGAATATAGGATGTTAGCCTTAGCCGATCTTTAGAAGTCATAATTTGTCTCAAAAACTGAGGTAGATTCCTGGATAGAATAGTATCTTCAGCTAAACCCTCTTTACCACCTGCCATTCTTCGTCACTACCATTACCAATTTTTTTTCTTTGCCCATCCACTCTTTCTCGCAAACACGGATCAAGTTCTCGATCACTTCTTGTGACTACACCTGGGGGCTAAATAGATAATCCTTTTGTTGACTCGTGACTGGTTGTGCCCGTTGTTTATCTCCCGTGACTTTATGTAGCCAACCTTGTAGAGCGCTTTGCCCCTTTACCGCTACTTCTACCTGACAACTGCCTATTATAGACAGAATGGTTTCTAGCGGTTTGTGCAATTTGTGCGCGAGACTCCAAGTATCCAGTGTTTTCTGACTCCACACTTTCCAGCTTAAGCTGTGAGTCACTACTAGTAATTCAAATAGATTAATTAGCCTTTCCAAATCGCTAGATGTCCACTCAATCTTCTTAACTCCTACATGGGAGCTGTATCCCCTCGGAGTCACTACTAGTAATTCAAATAGATCAATTAGCTTTTACAAATCGCTAGATGTCAACTCAATCTTCTTAACTCCTACATGGGAGCTGTATCCCCTCGGATGTTAAGAGGAGAGCACTGTTTCCTGGAACAATTGTTGCGTTAGGTCCAGCCACGTTTGTAACCGTGGCCGGGTTTGTTCTGCGTCTTTTAATGTTTGGCTAAGTACTAGAGCCAGTTCTTCTGAAGTATTCTTTTTGGGAGGTAATACCTCTGATACTGCTACAGCTTCAGCCTGAGGAGCTGTCGTCGACTCCTCTACTACATCCATGTCGGATGGTTTAGATTCACCTTCCTTGGTCAAATCAATTAGCCCCCCCCTTAGATTGATTACCCACTGTCTCCTCTTCCGATGAACTTTCTTCTTGGGGGGATTCTGGGACAATTTCATCTATGCACCGCTTCTCCGAGCATTCCTGCTCGTCCTCAACCAGACGAGCGTCCGCATTTTCGCTTTTCCCCTGACTCTTGTCAGGGGGTTGGCGTTTTTCACCAGGGTTGCTACCTGGAGAATACATTAACTTAAATTTTAAGTCGCTAGTTCGCCGTGCAAGTCCGGATCCACGCAGGTGGGGTCTGAGTAACAAAATCGGGACTGATATCACTCTTAAACTTACCGTCTTGTAGCCACGTGTCGTAGTTATATATTCATATATATATAACTAAGGGACTATTTAATCAACTAAATAGTCCAACCTTAAGTTTAATCTTAATTAAACTAATTACATTTGTTTCTAACCAATTGCACGCTTCCTCACTTGCAATCCTAACAGTGTAAGCCTGTAACAGCTACAGTCACACCTTGTTATGTGGTGCACTTACGACTCAAGAAAATTCGAGTGGTCCAGATATAAAAACGCCATCTATGGTGGGGGGGATACGGTACTACTTCAAAGTATAGTACATGTAACCTACTTGAGCTTTTATGATATCCCACCGAGAGCCAATCGTAACCGGAGACATCATTCGATTGCTCTCCGGTCAACCGAACGGACTGACGAGTAGGATAGGATCGACGAATCTGATGTAAGAGGTGCTGGGAAATTTAGATGTCATCAACAAGAGCTAAAGCTGGATGCCCAAACGGCGGAAATTTTGTGGAGAAATGACGAACTAAAGCTTCGATGACCCGGTTTGCCGATCTTATGGTCATCTTGGGAGAAGACCGCTTTACTGTGGTCTTGTTGCACGCCAAGAGCATCGTTTGTGGATTAATAGCATTGGTACAAATTTTGCCTTATTGAATAGGATGATCCTGCAGACGAGATAGACCCGGGAGTCGGCGCTCCTACGTTGTATACATCTTCAGATAGCGCCGGCGATCAGCCCTCAAGAGCTGAAAATGTATTGGGAGTGTCAGGCTTGCACATGTGCAAACTTTAACGGCGACAATCCCAGCGCTACTTGCGAAGTGTGTAGCATTCCTCGCGTTGCACGAGCACCACACCAGCTGCCGCGAGAAGAGGAAAAGAAAAATGCCAAAAAGTCAGGTGAAAATGGATTTGGTATCTTGGACATATATTCTCGCGTCCGTTTAATATCTACTCTGATAAGTAACATCCGCACAATGATGAAGAATGGTCTCTGGATCTAATCGGCAACGTATTTCGCCTGTTTTACCCTCCTATGCCAGAGGACGAAAGGTTGCCTTATATGTTATACCTTCCAAGGGATTCACTACCTGCTAATGCGACACGGGTGCACTTGCTTGGATCCGGGGCTCGGATGAAAAAGATAAGGAAACAATTACAACCTTTAAAGAAGTTGTGGCGTATCTAATCGGCAACGTATTTCGCCTGTTTTACCCTCCTATGCCAGAGGACGAAAGGTTGCCTAACATGTTATACCTTCCAAGGGATTCACTGCCAGCTAATGCGACACGGGTGCACTTGCTTGGATCCAGGGCTCGGATGAAAAAGATAAGGAAATAATTACAACTTTTAAAGAAGTTGTGGCGTATCGAACATTGAAAGTTTGCACATTTTCGCTTTAATGTCACACGGCCATCAAAAACTTACTTTTACGTCAAGTTAACGTTTGCGTCTTCATACTTCCATCTGAATTTACCTCATGACCAGGAGCCCAGTGGATCATCACTACTACGAGCTAGAGGTATCCAACTGAGTAGCGGTTCTCTCGTGATTTCAAGCGGAAACCACCTGCTTAATGGAATCAAGCAATTAGTAGCTCGTTTAGTCGGAAAATGAGCCTCGCGTTTGAAAAACCGAGGAGAAAAAGCCATTGCGGCTCTGATTGAACACGTCTTTATCTTTATCATTGAAAATGAGACAGTGATTACCATAAAAGATTGTGGTGAGAGTGATCTCTGGGGCGAATTAAATCGTCGTCTCACCGTGCCTACTCCAAGTTACGCCACCATGACGCGACGTTTATGTCCACTTTCGCTATAAGGAATGGATTTGACGAAAACGGTTTTGGTCCCTAGAGCTTCTTATGCCAACGGTTTGCTTTCTAAAGTACCGGATAGCGCCAAGTTTGTCAACCAAGCGTGGAATGGATTATTACTCAGTGGATGAAGAAAATCCGCTGATCCGAAGTTTGGCAACACACGATTCACCTCCACGGAGTGATTTAGCACTCACTTTATTCCCGCAAGCTTTATTTTTCAGTGGAAATTCGAGTAGCACACGTCGCAGTTTCCAGACATCGAGTTTTAGAGCTAAGTGTGAATAAAATCTCGTCGCTTTTTAATCCATCCACCACTGAACATATAAGTGATGGTCATGTTTGCAATCAGATGAGTTTTACCAATGTGTCTCTAAAATGACAATCGAGAGACATGATGAGTTGAATATGCGGATCCGTACTCTGATGTAGCGCCTTCGTGTCACATTTGAAGGGGCAGAACCGGAAGGCGAGCGCGAATTAAGTTATGAAGGTTTTCGTGCAGCGTTAGAGACACGTGGGATCCGATGCTCGGATAATACCGTGCTTTTAAAGTTAGTCGAAAACATTGATCGCGGAAAACAGGGACCCGTTACCTTAGCACAGTTTGATGCCGCGGTGCATCGGTTAAAGTTAATGCACATGAGACTTGTGGATTCAGATACAGGATTTGTGCCAGTTAGGGGAGTTCTCATTGGGAGGTGTGACTGTACCTGTTATAATACCGAAACCCAAACCGCGCGGGTTAGGTGCGGGTTCTTTCGGTGCGGGTTCTTTCAGTGCGGGTTTGAGATTTGAGCCCGACCTACATGTCCTGTACATAACCACAAAAAAATGTTGCGTCTATCACGTTCAAGCATCCACGCAACACGCTCGTCGTTTAGCTCCATCATACGCGCTATAAGCACGTCTAAGCTCAGTTTAGAGAAACTGGCGCAACGCCAGAGTCTTCAAGGTGCACGTGTACTGGTGCGTGCTGATCTCAATGTGCCACTTGTGAAGAAGAATGCAACGCTTGTCTCCATTACAGATGATACGCGTATTCGTGCTGTTTTGCCTACACTGAAACTATTGCAAGAAGCAGGTGCTCGTACCGTACTTTGCTCTCATCTAGGTCGTCCAAAAGGGGAAGTGAAGGACGAATTGCGGCTCACACCTGTAGCCGAACGTCTTAGTAAGTTGCTCGATAGTCCCGTCGAGAAATTGGACGATTGTATTGGTCCTCAAGTAAGTGCCCGTCTAAACAAACTTGAAAATGGCGAGATTGTGCTGCTTGAGAATGTACGTTTCTATAAGGAAGAGACCAAGAATGATCCCAAATTTGCCCAAGAGCTCGCGAATGGTGCTGAAATCTACGTAAACGACGCTTTCGGGACAGCTCATCGTGCTCACGCTTCCACAGAAGGTGTAACCAAGCATATTAAGACCAACGTGGCCGGTCTATTGATTGAAAAAGAGCTTAAATACTTGTCTTCTGCCATTGACGATCCCGTGCGTCCATTAGGTGCCATTATAGGTGGTGCCAAGGTGTCGACAAAGATTCCAGTCCTCAAATCGTTGCTACAAAAATGCAATAAAATTATGATTGGTGGTGGTATGATTTTTACGTTTTTCAAAGCTCAAGGGCTAAATGTGGGCAAGTCTATTATTGAGGAGGACAAAATTGAGCTTGCCAACGATATTTTACACGAAGCCAAGCAGCGCGGGGTCCACATTGTGCTTCCTACCGATGTAGTGGTTGCTGACAAGTTTGACGCAAATGCCCAGTCAAAGATTGTACCTGTTGACGCTATCCCTGCCGAGTGGCTAGGTTTGGATATTGGTCCGATCTCCCAAGCCACATTTGCCAAGGAGCTCAAAGAGTGCAAAACTGTCGTGTGGAATGGTCCAATGGGCGTTTTTGAGTTTCCTCAGTTCGCGAAAGGTACGATTGCTGTTGCTGAGGCTCTTGCCTTAAGTACGGAAAATGGTGTCACTACGATCGTAGGGGGAGGTGATTCGGTTGCAGCTGTTGAACAGGCTGGATTGGGCCATAAAATGAGCCACATTTCGACGGGTGGGGGTGCCAGTCTGGAAATGCTCGAGGGGAAGGAACTCCCAGGTGTTGCTGCACTGAACGACGCGTGATGGATTTACGAGGGATCCTCAGTTTTACTGGTACATTGTTATCATAGGGACATCCTAATCTGAACAGACGTATTGAGGGTAGTACTGTATGGTCTTTGATGCATGAGAACGTTCCGAAGTACTGTATTGACATTGACAATGATAGCTACCCTCAACTTCCTCTTGTCCTACTTTTAAATGCAAAGTGAGAGGTCCAATCTACCTACAGTAACAGTTATATGCAAATATAGCGATGTACCGTAAATGTTCCAAAAGAGCGCTCCCGAAGTAGTACCGTTATTTCTCTCACTATGTTACGAACAAATGGTAAGTTACCGTAATACAGTACTTCATATTTTAACAGTCTCATGGTCCGGATCAAAACCTTTTAAAAACATTCCACTGCAAAATCATTAACATGTACAGGTCTCGTTGTACTGTATACACTTTTCTTTTCAAAGCACAGTCATGGGGTTAACTATGCTCCTCGCAGATGTTTTCACTCGTATCATTCGTCGCCAAGATTGATATCGTCGTGTGTACCAAGGAAAATGCCTAGCATCCTGTACTGTACAGTAGTTGCGAGTGTAACATTTGATTTATATTTACCAAATATGCAGCGGAGCTATAAAATAGTACTAAAACACTAACACTTCAAGTGGACATTAAGTATGCAGCGACACAGGAAGTTTAGCTAGAGGTGTCCATGCAGTCCAGCGGTAGCCGTGCAAAAGCGCGGCCAGCCTCTGTGAGCTCAACATTGGTACATCTGCTTGAATGATTCGACGTGGCCATAACTCTAGCGGCATTCTCATCGTCAGAAGCAGTATGTGAGCGAGAAGCCGATGGAGAGCGACTGAAACTGCGACTAGAGGGTGACCGTCCAGCCTTTGCTTGCTCTAACGCACACTCCTGACGGATTCGTTGTGCTTCCTCGTGGGAGATGGCTGACCAGTTAATAGCGTGTTTCTTGGACTTCATGAGGCGGTAGGGCCAAACGATACCAAGACGCCGGCAATTACGTTTAATGGTAACCGTGGCGACACCGAGCTGTTGTGCGGCCTCACGTTGCGACATATGAAAGTACTTGGCCATTTCTTCCGTCGTAAAGTCGAAGACGACGCGGCTCTTGCGGACCTTTTTGTTGGGACTGGCCGCGGGCTGTGGGCGAGTCTTTGTTGGCGTCAAAGTGGGCGAAGCAAATTGCGATGGAGACAGGCTGGGCGTCATCACAAAGGTGTTAACGGTTGGAAGCTGGTGTTGCTGGTGGTGGACTGGTGCTGGACCGCAGTGTAGCGGGTGGATAACGCTGAAGGTGCTAGGTGTCATGGTACATGAAGAGAGAGGCATGGTGCTCATCATGGTGCTCGAGGGGGGGGGGCGTTCAATGGTTTGCTTCTGGAAGGGGTGGCGAATTTGCGAATGACTCAGTCGGTCGTTGTGGACGCATTTCGGCGGCGGCTCTCCGGCGAAATGAATGCCACGAGAGAATGGTAAGAACGTGGCTATTGCAATTTTTGCTGCTTGCTCTGAACGCTTTCACGAGTGGCACTGGCCATCGATACTTTTCTCTCGTCATCGCCTGTCGCGTGACCTCTTAGTTTGCAGCGCTGCCTTTGGATACCACAACTGGCGACAAATGAGCTCTTTTATTGGGGGACTTGACCCCTTTGCAGGAGGAATAAGAATAGAAAAAGATCGCTTGGACGCTCACTTTTGCTGACGTAAGTCCCACTCTAGGCTGGTAACCCGCGGCAAGCGACGTCCTGCGCTCCCATTGGTGTAATTAGTCTTCAGGAGGTGTTAACTTTGGCCAGCAGGCCGCTTGACTAAAGAAACAATCTGGCGCTTGTCAGTTTTGTAACGGTGCTCAAGGGGTAGTAACAGAACAACTGCCCGCAATCGTCGCAGCTTTGTTATTGATGCTGGTGAGAAATTGCGGGCATTACATGTATAATCACTGCAAGTGAGAGTTCCAAACCAGCTGGTTTGGCGGATTGCAGCCAGTCAGCCTCGAGTTGATGTGGCATTAATCCGGCAACCCTGTGGCAACATAAATCGTGGACTGTAGATAGATATACTGTACAGTACTGCACTGGTTTTTTTATTAATGGTGATGACGCAAAAGCATATTTCTATTAAGCGCTCGGCAACGGTGACTTTTTTTCTTTCGATGCCGTAGTAATTTGAATGAGAGGAACCGGAAGCCGTGATTATTAGCCCCTATTAATAACAATATAGCGAACCTCTTCCACGATGCCTTGTTTTCAGAAGCGAGCATGCATCGCCCAGCTTTACAATCAAAAACATCCGAATGTTCCGTGAATCTTCAACTTGCGTGAGCCCCTCTAGCACAGCGACATGAGCTACTGTTTGGACTTAAAGAATTTCATGTGAGTAGTGTGTGATCGATTAATTCACCGCAAACTGCTGAGCTCTACATCCTTGACTTACATTGCGCTTCTGGCGCATTTCCCGCGACAGTGGTGTATCAAATTTCCATGTTGCTGGTAGCCGGGTGGGTGCTGTTGTGGGTATCCGGGTGGCTACGTTTTGTTGGGACGGACTCTTGTCGCATGAAAGGCTATTACGGCCACTGTGAGTTAAACGTGGCTGATTTTCCTTACAGATGTATATCGCGAGCTTGTGGCTGAAAGACCAAACTTTTATCTCGTGACATTGTGGTCTGCGAGTCCACATAAGCGATTACGAGCATATCTTACCCATGGTTTCTACATTGTTGACTACCCTTTTGGGTTACATGTGATTTTTTAGTTCTGCCCAATCAGTTACCTGGATGTAGTGTCAGTGCTAGACAGGTAAACATACTGTAAGCATCAAGTTCTCTTCTTTAAAGTGCCAAGTTTACTGATTTTTAGGATCCGATTTACAACGTACCTTGTTGTTACCGTCCGTATGTTAATGTAAGTCATAATATATAACGGATTCATTCTCGTTAATAAATAGGTGGTTTCAGACATCCTTGTCAAAATTCCTAGCTTCATTCATTACGATACATTGTACCTACCTTATGGTACAAGGGCAATAACTTTACATGTATACCGAGTGATTACGAACTGATTTTGCAGTTGACGGTTAAATACTACAGTAGCAGGCAACGAGTTTAAGATACATTCAACCTAATTCTTATGATAAACGACAACGTCAAGTGGATAGTTCGTAGCATTTTTATTGCTGATTCGTCGTGTGGTTGGTGCCGCCGAAAAATAGTGCAGTTTCCCTGCATGTGTTTTGGTCTCAGGCATTCTTTCCAAATTCCAGCAACGTCAAACTTCTGATCAGCGGCGACCGTGCGCAGTATGTGTGGGTGACGTGCGCACAGAGTAGCACTAGAAGCGTCAATTTCAATCTCAATGATACAATGCTGCTCGTCAACTTCAACTGATAGCTCGTCAAGCGACAACAAGATCAGATCTACCGTTCTTTCGATTGCCAAAGCACCAACTTTCATATCAATCGGTTGTGAACTGGATGGAAATTGATACGCGACGTCGTTCGATGGTGATTATCAAGAATCGCGACTACATTTTACGCCGAAGTGACCGGCGCGAAGATCCTTTTAAACAATCTCCGACTAGGTTTCCGTCTTTTGCATTTTTCTCAAGCTTATGCCTTGGATGGACGTGTTCGCACCAGCTGTTGGTATTCCGTCAAAAGAATGAGTCGTTGGTCTCAGTCTACATATGAATTTCATCCTTATCGACTGAATTTACCTCGTTTAATTAAAAAGATGTTATCACCACGAAGTATGCGCATTATCGAGAAGTGAAGAAGTTGACTGGAGCAAGTTGACAGCATTGCAATTGATAAAATGTAAGAAACAATTGGGAAGTGCAAATCGTGTTTTGAGTAATTTGCAATCTGTTGAGGCTGGATTTCGTGAAGTTAGACCTTACGTTGACTCAGCGCAAAGTCACCTTTTGTCTGTCGTGTGCGAATAACTAGGTTGTCGCATCCCTAGTGGAGCCCATGTCTCAAAATGCTTTTGAAGTCCGTACGTTGTGGAATTGATGCGAACTACGAACATAAATCAAAGTTGGACGAAACTGCTAAAATGCATTTATACAAAGTTTAAAAGTTTACTTTACATAATACATTAATTTTACTCTTACAAATATTGACACTAAGCGTAAAGTCTGCTCTGTTTCCTCCCGCGTCACCGTACTAATCGACGACTTCGCTGCGCATTCCTTCTACTCAGGACATTTACTCTCTAAGTCATCACACTAAGCACTAACTGGTTTACGTGGATACTTGGATTGTTTCGTTTACGTTTCGTTTGGAGATAAGAAATTGTGGACACTAACAGGTTCTCTTTTTATTGCGTTTGTTACGTGGACTGTTACTATTTTAGTGGAATTCGCGTGGTAAATTTGCAAATGCTTTGGGGTAGGGGGCGAATAGCATCACCATCACCTCAGTAATCTGGATTCTGTCATAGCAAGTTTCCCCCTTCTAAGTACAATTTGCCTCGTTGATGAAATTCAATTCACATCTCTAAAACGAGTGACAGTTTTTTTTTGAAAATCCAGTAGCCCACTACATTGTTAGACTAGTATTTTTAAAACATATATGTACCGATGTGCAGGGTCTCGTCTGTCTTACGTATTCTATCAGAAAAAAGCAATACATATCGCCTAAATATAAACTCGATAGGGGAATGTTTGGCCACAGTAGGCAACCTGGCTTTGCCCAATTCAGCCGTTTCTGGAACGGTGTTCATTGATCTTTTTTTTTCACGGCACGTAATGATGACAACCATAAAATGGTACACAAATGAGGTTCCTAAATTTTAAATAACTTTTACTTCGAAGTAATGTAGTTTTGATGGAGGTTAGTGTCATCTTACGGTCTTTTGGACAGGTTCCAGTCAGTTGTATTGTGTATAAAAAAGAATTGTCGCGTCATAGCGTCAAGAGAAGTACATGTATACAGTATATCGATAACTCTTAAGGAATAAAGTCGATCAGCATCATACAAGGCCATTGTGCCGAGATGTATATTACATCTTTAAATCATCATGTTATTAAAGCGCTCAAGAGCTGATATCAACAACGAGAAAACACAGGTATAAGTAGACTTCTGAAAAGTACTCATACGGGAGTTTGTTTATGCATTCGTACTGCGCATGCTTTGATTCCCCGACACTCATTTGCCCGCGGGCTTCGCTACGATCGGCTAGACGTGCACATAGAAAACTTATGGCTTGCAGATGAGGGGGTCTATTAAAACTGCTATTTTAAAAATAAGAAGGTGCTCGAGCCTGGGCTGTCCTTTTTCTTGCTAATATCCTTCCTTCCTTAATTACGTCGTTTTTCGTCACGCTTCAAGTGTTTCATCGTACTGTAACGAAGTAGTTAGTACACTGTAGATCCTTACGCTAAGGCCTTGAACAGTGTACAATCTGTCCATGAATGTAGTGACTGTTGTATTTGGCTTTGAACCCGCTGGTTTGCACCAAGATTACCGGTACTACTGAACTTAAGTACAGGTAATATAAATTCTTATTTTGGAAATAGTTTACTTCCATTTTACGGTTATAAATTTGGAAGTTATACCCCGGTTCACGGGAAAAATGTCAGCATACCACATTGATCACTTCATCCACTTTTGTCTTTGTGATATCATCAAACGGCCCACAGCTCTATGTGCTATGGTGGCTCAAACAGCTTGAAGATACGCACGAGAAACAAACGCTCGAATTCGTAGTGGGGCTTGGCTGGCTACTAACCACGAAAACAAAGGAGACAAACGCATAGCGGAAGAGGTCCGTCATGTGTTGTAAGCAGGGAATTTGCAGTCGTGTGGCAAGGACAAACTAGATTTGTGTGATGGCCGTCTGGATTTTTACGACGACGTGAACATTATTTTAGTGAAGGTCTGCTATTAGCAATCTTGCGACGACTGAAACGCTTTTTTCTTTTATGGACTTGTCGCGGAAGGGACAGTGTGCTGAAAAAAGTGAGGTTTTTTCAGCTATGACAAAATGTACTATCAAACAGGCTCTATGATACAGTACCACAAGACTTTCGCAACTTCCAGTCGATTAACGTTAGGAAAAGCTGGATACACGACACCGTACCAAATCTACAGAAGAAAACACGAAAAATACAGAGAGTGTACGAAAAGTACAGAAACCTACCTGGAAATAAAAATCTGTGCCGATAAATACACAAAAAGTCCCTCGATATACAGAGCGGTCCCAGATGGTTAAAAAATGAATCATATAATTGGTCAAAATAAAGCCGTACACTCATCGTGGATCCGCTAGAGTTGTGGAATCATTTTGTGGTACACACTAACCTAGCCATTGGCTACCAGGGTGCCTGGTCATTCATTATATTCCGAGGGCATACTGTCGCCCATTGCTTTTGTCCGTCGCTTCCAAGATGACGCCGCGACACCAGGGGCAAATCGCTGGTTCTTGCGCAATGGTAATGCGATTGGCTTCGTTACTGATCTAGAGAATGAACTCCAAGAGCATACACTACTTACTGGTTTTGGGCATCGGTAACGGCAGTCAAGAAGGCAACCATGGAAGGAATCGTGCTTTCCCGTGAAATGGTTGCGCGAATGACATCGCTATCAACGGGTATATTCCCAGGGCGTTGACGGCTGTTTGTCGCTGCATGTCGCTGCTTATCGCTTCCAGTATCCGTTATATAAGAAAAGCGTTGAGAAGGAGCGGCACGAGAAGGCCATTCGTTTTCTTTGAAAGACGTGGAGCAGGTACAGCATCTTCAAAATTATGATGTATTGGTAATGTTTATGTTAATGCTACTCTGTGCATGTTGTGAATCACAGCTCTTATATACTGCGATGCAAATATGTGCACGGGCTGACAAGATCGGCAAATTGACCAGTGGGCAAAGTACTTCTTAGACGAGTTCTATTTATTCAGAGTTGATATTGAGACCCAGCTTGACGCTCAAGATACTAAAGGACATGCTAGCACGACTCGTATTGTATTAACTAAAATAGTATAGCGAACATTTTAATAACGCTCTATTTATGCTAACGTTAAACGTGTACTATTAGTCATTTGTGTTCGTTTGTTATATAGGGGATCCATGAGTCATTTGTGTTCGTCTGTTATATAGGGGATCCAGGAGTGGACCCATCCTCTAGCCCTATACCTAGTGCGTCTGTACTTTTGTGATGGCTCTGTATTTTTCGATAGATGCTCTGTATTTTTAGATTTATGTCTGGATACACTCTGCCAAACCAATGGTGGGGTGTCAATCGCAGTTTTGAAAATGCCCGCAATTATGTCAGGACGATTGCGGGCACAACTGTTGCACCGTTACAAAAAACTTACATAACCAATAGGCGGTACCCATGACAGCCGAGGAAAAACAGTCTCAGCGGGACGCACGTCAGCAAAAGTGAGTGTTCAAGCGATCTTTATTTTTCTTATTCCAACTTTGAAGGGGTCAACTTCTCCGTAACAAAGCTCATTTGTCGCCAGCTGTTGTATTCATAGTCGACGTGGGCCACACGAAATGGCTCCTGCAAAGCTAATCATAGGTCACGCGACAGGCGATGACGAGAGAAAAGTATCCGAAGTCCGGTTGGCGCCAGTACCGGTGGATGAAAGTGTTCAGATCAGCAACAAGAATTGCTATAGCGCTCTCTGACCCTCTTGCGCTTGGAATTTCACCGCAGAGCCAAATATCGACCGCCGAAATGCGTCACATCAGTCATTCGTGAATTTGCCGCCCGTTCCAAAAGCACCACATTGAACATCCCCTCGAGCACCATGATGAGCACTATGCCTTTCTCTGCATGTACGATGACACCTAGCACCTTCAGCGTTATCCACCCGCTACACTGCGGTTCAGCACCAGTCCACCACCAGCAACAGCAACTTCCAACCGTTAACACCTTTGTGATGACGCCCAGCCTGTCTCCATCGCAATTTGCTTCGCCCACTTTGACTCCAACAAAGACTCGCCCACAGCCCGCGGCCAGTCCCAACAAAAAGGCCCGCAAGAGCCGCGTCGTCTTCGACTTCACGACGGAAGAAATGGCCAAGTACTTTCATATGTCGCAACGTGAGGCCGCACAACAGCTTGGTGTCGCCACGGTTACCATTAAACGTAATTGCCGGCGACTTGGTATCGTTTGGCCCTATCGCCTCATGAAGTCCAAGAAACACGCTATTAACTGGTCAGCCATCTCGCACGAGGAAGCACAACGAATCCGTCAGGAGTGTGCGTTAGAGCAAGCAAAGGCTGGACGGTCACCCTCTAGTCGCAGTTTCAGTCGCTCTCCATCGGCTTCTCGCTCAATCACTGCTTCTGACGATGAGGATGCCGCTAGAGTTATGGCCATGCTAAATCATTCAAATAGGTGTACCAATGTTGAGCTCACAGAGGCTGGTCGCGCTTTTGCACGGCTACCGCTGGACTGCATGGACACCTCTGGCTAAACTGCCTTTGCCGCTGCATACTTACTTAATGTTCACTTAAAGTGTTAGTGTTTTAGTACTATTTTATATTATAGCTCTGCTGCATATTAGATAAATGCGAATCAAATGTAATACATGTACTTGCAACTACAGCATCAATTGGTATACATATGAAATCTCTCGGTCCTCGATTAATTATGATTAAATCATATTTGGAATCACATTCTCTAAAACGCGTTGTCCATATCTGAGCTTATCGTCCAGTGAGACTTTCGAAAGAGATCCGTGCAGACAGGACGCAAAGAAAAAAAATGACTGAACGTTACTCGAATCCTGAAATTTTCAGGCTACAGACAGTCTAGAGGTACTAGTATAGAGGCATAGAGGCACAATTGATTTGACCCATGAAGGTATCACAAGGATAACACTATGAAAAGCTATGAACAGATTTCGGAGGGCTTCATGATGCACAAAACATGTAATGTACTTCAATATTACCTACAACACATAATGTCATTATTTTTCCAAGGGTATAAGATTGGTCCGTTCTTGTGCGCGCTCAATACTGTAGCATGTTTAGCTCACGCAATGAGCAGATCTGTTTCTCCTGCATCCGTCTCACCTTGTGTACCCGTTGGCAGGCAGAAAGGCAAAAGCACAGAGTACCTAATCCAAATATCTCAGAATTGAAAGGACTAATTTTACCCCTACAGTCGAACGTAGGCCAGTAGGTGAATTTAGCTTGATGTTGATAGTTGAAGAAATAATGCAAGGTTGTAGTTAACAATGCAATGTATATTGAGAAGTGTTTATCGGCTAACTATTCGATACCTTCTACTGCTCTTAATCCTATTCTTGAGTTGCATAAGCAACCCGCCATCCCAGGAAACTCGTGCGACTTCAATTTCGACTTTGTGTGTTTCTATTTCTAAAGTTCACACTGCAAAAAAATGGTAATTCAAAACCGAAACCACTGTGTACCGGTTTTGTACCACTTTCGTTGGTGTAAAGTACCAAAATACCTTAAACGCTATTTTTGTGCGAAACCTGAAATTTCTAACACTCCTTCTCAGTGTGAATTTTACATTAGTCCAATTCCATTGCGCAATTTTGCGAGCTTCGGGTAAGGTAAGGCTTTTGTCAGGATGTCTGCCATCATGTCGTGCGTAGCACAATATTGTGCCTTGATTTCGCCATTTTACATTTTTGACATCATCAATTTCAATCGGATGTCAATTTTGAAAATCCATCGTTTTCGTTCATCACTTTGATTGCTGACTGATTATCCATGTGGATTAACATTGGTCTTTCCACTTGTGTTCCAATTTCTTGTAGGATTCCCCGACAACCAAGCATTTCCACTTCGACTTTCGACGCTGCGTAATACTCGGCCTCCATGGTCGATAAGGAAACGCCTCCTTGCCTTTTGCACAGCCAGTTGATTATCATCCCGTTTAGCAGGATTATGCCGCCGGTCGTCGATTTTCTATCGTCTTTAGAGCCGGCGTAATCGGCGTCGCTGTATCCTTCAATGTGATGCGTGGTCTTGCTTTTGTCGTCTTCATATCCCATTGTAAGTTTTAACTCTTTTGTGATATCTGAGGACACGTTTCGCCAAGTTCCAGTCAACCATTGTTGGAGCGTGTGTTCTTCGCGTGGCCTTGTGCACCGCGAAAGAGATGTCCGACAGAGTGCAACGAGAGATCCAAAGTAAAGCACCAACCAAAGATTGAAACTTTTTTATCGAAGGCATCTCACCTTTTGTTGTTTTTTCCAAAAAATTATGATTTTCCAGGTTCAGGTCTTCGTATTCGCTGTTGATCGGTGTCTTCACAGGGTTTGCATCCTCAAGGTTGTATTCTTGGAGCATGTTTCCAATCATGACCTCTTGATCTAACGTTTATCCGCTGTTTTGGTCGTATGTGATTCTCATTCCTAGGAATTTTGAAACTTTTCCCAAGTTTTTGATCTCCAGTATTTTCAAATCGTTAAAAAAAAGTCCACGAGCTCCTCCTGCGTTCTAGTCACTAGTAAGTCGTCGACTTAGACTCCTACGATAGTGGTAGCATCGTTAATTGTCTTGAAATACAAACACATATCTGTGATACTTTGTTTGAAGCTTGATTTCAGTAATTTCCCATGCAAAAGTTGATTCCATAGTCGACCTGCTTGTTTTAATCCATCGAGAGTTTTTTCGCAGTTTCAAACCATTTTTTCTTCGTTGATGTCTTCGCCAAAACCTTTACCCTTTAGATTCATGCCTTGTGGTATGTGTAGGTAGATTTCATGTTCCGTTTCCAGTGCTTTTACGTAAGCATTTGGTATGTCGCCGTGTTTCGCAGACACCCCAAGTTTTGGACAAGGCTAGGATTAACTTGACTGTTCCAAGCTCCATCGCCGCTGCAAAGGTTAAATGGTAGTCGATCCCAAGTCTTTGTTCATTTCCACAGGCCACAAGTCGTGCTTTATACCGATCGATATCGCCATTTTCATCGGTTTTTGTCTTGAACACCCATTTGGTGTGCAGCGGGCGGCAATCTTTTGGTTTTTCTTCGATCGTCCACACTTGGTTGCGTTCAAGCGCTATTATTTCTTCATCTATTGCCTTCACCCATTTCTCCTTGTTTCCGCTCTTCATCGCTTGACCGAAACTTTTTGGATCCACTTCGGAAATAAAATTTACTGTTTCAAAAGTTTCATCACTTGTTTGACTCGTGTTTTCTTGGCCCGCGTTCTGGTCACCAATATCTTTGCTCGACGCTTTCTCCTTCTGCGTTTTAGCCTTCGTGTATCCTCTCGTTTGATGTCTTTCTCTTTGCCACGACTTCTTCTTCGCCTGTCTATTTTTGTTTTCAGCATTTTTTGCTGTAATTTTTTGATTTGACGCTTGCGCTCCTGCTGCTTCCAGGTCACGTCGTATTTGTCTGTTTTGTGCTTCGTTTAAAGTGTCTATATTCTTGATGTGTTGCGGTGCAACCACCTTTCGTTCGTCCTTTAGGTATACTTTATATCCCTTGATTTCTTCGCTTTTGCCCACAATTATGCCAATTTGAGCGCGATGTGCGGCGAATTTTTTTCCAGGATTTCTGTAAACCGTTCAGGGTGAGCCGAATGCCACAATTTCTCCAAGGTTTTGTTTCATTCCAGTCAGAACTTCATAGGACGTCATGTTTCTTGTGTTTGCTTTCGTAGGACTTTTGTTGACGATGTATGCGGCATATTGAACCGCGTCGCCCCAAAACGAAAGGTTTATCCCGCACGAAAACACCATACATCTTGCCATGTTCATAATCGTCCTATGCATCCGTTCAGCTTTTCTGTTACTCAACTGATTGTTTGCTTCGCTTATCTGTCTTATCACTCCAGTTTGTTTGCAAAACATGTCCAGGTTCTTGTATTCGAGTCCTCCGTCTGTCCTTAGTAGATGTACCTTGCAGTTGAACTGACGCTCGAAAAACGCCAGGAAATGTTCGAAAAAATTCGCCGCATCGTCTTTGGTCTTCGCCAAAAATACTCGTACATAGTAGATTTGAAAACAATAAAGTTGATCAGGTATCGATTTCCAAATCTGTCTTTGGGCGTTACTGGCCCTTTCAAGTCAGAGCAAATGACGCCCCCAATGCGGTCCGTTGGCGCATTCAAACCACTGTCTTGCTTGGACTTCGCATTTTTTGTCTGCTTACCTTGTGCACAGGTTAAGCAAGTCATTCTTTTAGTGTCGGTAAGTTTTATTCCGAAACTTTCATCTTTCGCCATGTTTTCGATTGCATCGAAACTTAAATGCCCCAGGCGAGTATGGAAGTGCATAAGCGTGCCTTCTTGTAGAGTTTGCTCTTGATTGTTCTCTTTATCTTGGAGGATCGCCATCACTTGGTGTCCATTGAAACTTTGTAACCTTTCCACTTTCACATCCACCGTGAGTACTCGATTAGTTTTTTCAACGGAAAATATTCCTTTTCCGGATTTTTGGTGCACCATCACTCGTTTTCCGTTTTTATAGTCCAGGTAACACCGTTTGTCTTCTAGGAGTCCGTACGACGGAATGTTTTTCGGTAAGTTTTCCACGAAGTAAACATTCTCTAGTCGATTAACATTTTGCTTGTCATTAAGGTAAGTGGTGAGCTTCGCTCACCCCTTTTTGGTGACATTCAACTTCATTCCGTCGGCTTGATAGCATGTCCCTTGGACATCTTCAGTAGGTACGAAAGGTTGTTTACCAGGTGCATGCTGGCTCCACTATCCAGAATCCACTTTGTATCATTGCTGCCTTTACGTTCGGTAATGCTTAAGGTAAAGTCCACTTGCTTCGAACCTTTGCTTCGACATTTGTCTTCGCTGTGCCCTATCTTCTTGCAATTTTTGCATTTTTTGACCTTGGGTTTTTGCTCCACGCAGTTGATAGTTTCGCTTTGACGACTTTTTCCTTGTTGCCTGTCGTTTTCAATCGATTGAGCAAATTGGCATAGCTCTTCTGCTTGACGAAGATAGTCTTGTCTTGAATGGTTGTATCTGGATAGTAGAATTGTTTTCAGTTCACTAGAAGCATAGTGAACTATGTTTTCGAGCACCAGCGGCTTACTTCCTCCAACAGCTTCTGTAATTGCCACAAGGTACAGGTAATGCTCATTCCATGTCCTTTTCAGATGTTTTCTTGCCGTGAAAAGTTTCATCGACTGAGCCGGTGTTATGGTTGTATGAAATGCCGATAACATTCGATTCATGACGTGAACCAAGCTTTGTGATTCGTTCCACCATGAAGATCTGGCGATTATAATAGCTTTAAGCCATACCGCTTAGGTAATGGCTGAGTAGGTCCACCTTGAAATCCTCGCCCCAGCGGTATCCGCACGCAGATTCTGCAATAGCAACTTAACGTATAAATCTTGTACCCCATTGTTTGTAGCCAGCACCAAGACCCCTGTATACCTCTTTGCCGTCAAAAGTTCGAATTGATAACTTGCATTCGCGTGCTGACGGAGTTGTAAAGATCGGTTGCAGGTTCGGTTGCGGGTGTAAATTCGGTTGCATGTTTGGTTGCGGATGCATGTTCGTCTGCGGGTGAATATTTGGCTGCGGATGCAGATTTGGTTGCTGATGCAGGTTTGGTTCCGGTTTTGGTTGATGCAGATTTTGATAGTTTAATCCTCCAAATCCAGCTGCATGTTCTTGAAAGTGATCTGCCAAATCTGGTTTCATTTCAGGAGTTCCATCTAAAGATGCCATTTGCATATTCGTCCCCAATCGCATGGAATTGTTGAAACCAAAACTATCCATGTCGGGTTGTCTCCGACTCGATTCGAGTCGGTCAAGTCTGTCAATTACGCCTTTCAGCATGTCTACCAGTCGGGCACCTTGATCTCCCATCGTGGTAGGCTTCTCCTCTTCATAATCTTCACCGAAATTATCATCTTGACCCTTTGGGCTCATAACCTGTTGGAATTCGTTGTTCATAGTAGACAGTCGAAACGTAGGCCAGTATGTGATTTTAGCTCGATGTTGATATTCGAAGAAATAGTGCAAGGTTGATTTAATCAATGCAATGTATATTGAGAAGTGTTTATCGCCAACCTATTCGATACCTTCTACTGCTCTTAATCCTATTCCTGACTTGCATAACCACCCCGCCATCCCAGGAAACTCATGCGACTTCAACTTCGACTTTGTGTGTTTCTATTTCTAAAGTTCACAATGCAAAAAATAGAAATTTGGTGTTCAAAACCGTAACCACCGTGTACCAGTTTTGTACCACTTTCCATTAGTGTAAAGTACCAAAATACCTTAAACGTTATTTTTGTGCTGAACCCGAAATTTCTAACAGATCTATTGATAGCAGGGAAGAAAATGTAAAAGTGAATGTACCTATTTACAGTTAGTTTGGACTAAAATATAAAATATGTAATTTGATACTACCTATTTTTAACTTTTGGTCCAACGTGCAACTTCAAACATAACAATGCAGCGTCGCTGAATCTTAACAATCCTTCTCGGTTCGAACCTAGCTCAAAAAGGTTATATCGTTTGAAAACCCACTAAACCCACCTATTCCTGCAATACCTGCAGCCTCGGTGTACCCAAACCTTGTGTAAAGAGATCCGCAACCATGTCCTGCGTGTTCTTATACTTGATCTTATAACGCCCTCCTCGATCTTCGAAAGCATAAACTTGATCTTGACGTCCACCTGTTTTTTCATCTTTGACGAACTATTCTCGCCTTCAAGGAATTTTATTGCCGCTTGATTATCTAAAAACAATGTCATCGGTAAAATTGTCTTCAATCCAATTACGCTTAGTAACTCGAAATTCCAAGAAACTCGCACTTCATCTACGATGCTGCGTAAGAATTTGCCTCCATAGTGGATAGCGAAACACATCCTTGCCGCTTGCATATCCAATACAGTAATATTCCGTTCAACATCGTAACTCCACCTGTAACCGACTTTCTGTCTGCCTTACATCCCGTGAATTCAGTGTCACTGTAAGCCTCCAACGTAATCGATCCATCGTCATTTTCATCTTTCGAAACTTCTATCTTTAACTTCAAATGTTTGGTGCTCTTCAAAAACCGTAAAGTACGCTTAGCTAGGTCCCAATCCAACTTGCTAGGCGCGTGTCGCCTTGTGAAGTGCATACGCTATGTCTGAACGCGTACAACGCAAGATCCACAGCATACTACCCACAAACGACTGGAAAACTTATGTTAGGCAATCCATCGTAAGTAATCGCATCCAAAACCACCTGTTTCTCCATAGAAAGGTTTCATTTTCACATCGCATAGGCGTTCTCACGCTGTTCGCTTCTGCCATGCTTGGTTTTTCGTGAAAATTTTCAATCATCACTTGTTGATCGAGCATGTATCCGTCTTCACCGCCGTACGAAATTCTAATTCCCAAAAACTTCGAAGCTTCTCCGAGATTTTTGATTTTAAAACACTTCATGTCTTCAAAAAATCTCACCACACACTGCTCCTCACTTCACGTTACAAGTTAATCATCCACGTACACACCAACTACAACAATCTTCTCATCCATGCGCTTATAATACAAACACATGTCTGTGCAACTATGCACGAAACTTAATTCCAGCAACTGCTTGTTAAAAGTCGATTTTACAAAACCTCCTGCCTGCTTGAGGCTGTACAGCGTCTTCTTGAGTTTTAACCCTAAACTCACCACTCCTTCTACTTTGAAACTTTCCAATGTTCCTGTACTTATAGCCATTCCCTTAGGAAAAAAAATATCGTGCTCTTCTTCTAAAACCTTCACGTATGCATTGGGGGTGTCTCCAGGCAGTGCCTTTGTGGTAAAGTGGCTTGTGAATTAATTGATGGGAAGGTGTGAAGTACTTTCTAGAGGGCGCCTTCTGATCTGATTGGCGGAAAATGTGGACCAAGGACATAGATGCCGGATGGCCGTCGCCGAGCGTATTTACCAGCGGCAGGACGGCGCCAGGGCTGGAATC